>MJMS01000007.1:0-47869 GCA_002018275.1 Huntiella bhutanensis
GTGGGTGGGTGGGTAAATTGTCTTTTCGACGTCGGAGGTATGTAGCCGTGTAGGTGAATTTCGCGTACCTGCATGATCCTATCTCCGATGTAGAGGTTCCTTCATCTCGTCTAGTCATCTAGACTAGGCCAGTCTTGATTGTTGGGACGATTTCTTTGTCTATTAGATGGGTTTAGAGGATAAGCTTGTTATAATGGTGATCGTGTAGTGATTTCCAAAGAAGAAGACTAGTTCTTTCCACGTTTTGTGTAAAGCCCACATCCCGAGCGTAGATTGTTCACATTCACTATATCGCCACGGTCCATTCGCACGGTCGTATAGCCACTACAAACATCAGGTAAATGTCCACGTTGTAGCTTGAATGTTTGTCATATCAGGTAGTATAAAAAGCGGTAGATGCTGATCTTTGTTGGTTGTAGTTTTTAGAATTACGGTGTTCTATGGAGATGGGCTTGGCGGTTTGTACGTATTTTTCTTGGTTTGCTAGAGCTGGATTCGTTTGTGAATGAAGCTGCTTTCTAGATGCTAAGAAAGCTTGGTATTTAAGCGGGATCATTGTGGTCCGAGGGTATATATGTATGTATGTACATATGTAAGTAGGATTCTACTTGGATATATCCCCGTTGACTTGCTGGCGCCCTTTATTGAGTCTTTTTCCAAGGCAAAGGTTGAAACCTATGGCAAGTAGCTTCTTGACTAAGACTCTTTCATGCGGGTATATGGTGGAGTCATTGTTGGACGACTAATAAGCGCTTCGCCTGATAGTAGCTCGATATCCTCAGACGACACTAGCTAGGGGGATTTGTTACATCGGAGATTTTATATGGTTAAACGCCTAGTTATGGATGAAGTGGTGATTGTAAAGAAGGGATGTACATACATACTATGGTGGGATGAACTTGGTGGACTAGTTGGTATCTTTGTGACGCGGGTAACTATGAGATGTATAGTATGTACATATGTACTTGGCCATCAAACGTGATGCTGGTATCTTAAGCAATGAACGCACTTCAGACTTGCCGAATCTGTTGGGGGTTATCCACAGAGCCATACCTACCTTAACCGAAGGACTTCTATCTGTCTAGTTCACTCTCCCCAATGAACATAACCACCACCACCCTCCCTACGATCTACATAATACAAAACCTATATAACCTCTACACTGTCAACCTCTCACGGTAACACAACAAGCCCTGTGGTAGTAGCAGTAGTAGCCCTTCCGCTCTTCACTCATCCAACCCTAACCCTACCAGTGACACCCTCGCACATGAATCCCCCCTCTCTCGGCACTACGCGCAGTTATTGTAAATCACTCGAAACGAATATGAACCATGGTTGAGGACATATCTAGCCAGTTCTCATGACGCCTATGCATAATAGGATGTAGAGGTGGGTATTAAAAAGGGGGATTTTGGTGGGTTCTGTGAAGAGTTTAGGAAGAAGGTTGGTATACAGAGACTGATTTATGTATGCACATATACATATATGTGTAGACATACGTAAGTTGGGTTACTTGTGTGATGATGCAAATGCACATGTATATTAGTAGACTGTACACCACGACACTCTCCACCGCCCCAATATACACTTGTATCACCACCCAACAAATACAAATCTATGTATATCCTCCCATTCCAAATCACCAAAAAAACCAACCCCTCTTCTCATCACATTTCCATGTATCCACTTCCATATTCACTATAAAATATCCCTCGTCACTTCCTTCCCCCTCACTAACGTGCGCAACCAACAGACCCTTATGGACTCGAGAAACCCTATTCCATTGTCTTGTACCCCGCTGGACTGGCCTCGTACAAGGAGGTTTGACGACGGATTTGCCCGTGTTTGAGTTTGTTGGTGACGGCGATTGAGTGGATAGTGGTATTGAGTGACGTTTGAAAGAAAGTAGATTGAGGGCGAGAGAGACTGGTTGACTGTTTTATAGAATCTGGGTGGGATATAGTGTGTGTGTGTGTACTATCTCTCCCTTTCTCAGCTTGATTAGTATCTTGGGAGATTTAGGCATCACATACATAGATTGCTTTTTTTCCTTAATGTCAGTAATCATTAAAATCCTTAGTTTCTTCCAAATTCATCCATATATTCTTCCACTTCAACGGTCCCTGATTCCCTCCCTCCTGCAGCAAAACACTGAGCCTTACGAACCCCCCATCCCAGTTCCGTCCTCCTCAATCCTAACAAAACCCAATAAATTCATCCGTCTCCGACTCCGCATTATCTCGCATCTTCAAGAAATCCCCTTCACCATCGCCCCCCAACCAGAATCGCGTTGCTGCAAAATATCAGGAACCCCCCTGTCAATATCACACATCAGCTTCGCTCTCCTTGGTCCTAGCTGACAGAAGCAAAATCCCCAGACGCAGACAAGAAAACAAGAACAAGAAAAAAAAAAAAAACAGAATACCCCATAAACCTAGCACAAGCAGCGTTCCCTCTTCACGCTACCGTTCCCCCTTCCCTGGACACACAGTCTTCTTGTCTCCCGACCCCCTTCAATTGACTACAGCCTACTTTGACAATCATCCATTTTGTTGGAAAGAAGACTATTTTACTCTTTATATTCTCTTCACTTCCGATTTTTGAAGTGTCTTTTTCATCTCTCCTTGTAACGACTTATTGAACTCGTCTATTCTCTCATCTTCCTTTCGATAAAAAAACACCCAGCCACGGGCCCCGCCAAACGTCATTGTTACCCCGCCGTCTCAAATAATCCCTACCTACATACATACTCATATCTATCATATTATTCACCTGCCAAAAAGGCTACGAAACCCCGTACCTGCAAAGTTGTGCCTGGCTAGTCATCCCGTCAGAAAACCTCCTTCTCCTCCTTACCCGCCAGTTCCCGGTATCCCGGCGTTTTTTTGAAGGGAAAAAAAGTCCCATCTATAGGGATTTAACCCCACGATTGAGTGATCTACTAGTTTATCTGATTGCTTCGTTGGACTAAGTCTTGTCTATATACACCCAACCTCATCTTGGTATCTCTCAACAACTTCCAATCTACATTCTACAAAACCTATCTTTCGAAAAATATCCTTTGTTAGTCACGATGAACGGCCCGCCAGGTTCCTCGACAGACCACTACGCCCCTCACGGGTCTCACGGGTCTCACGGGTCTCACCAAACCCATCAAACCCACGCTTCTCATCACCAACAACCCCAACATCATCCGTCCGATCAACACTTACAACATCACCAATCCACAATGCCACCTCCTCCCCACCGATCCGCCTCTCATCTCCCGACTTTACCTCCTCCGCGACTACCCCCTCCGATGCCGTCAATGTCTCCAACTTCACATGCCGCCCCACACCACTCTTCTTCGCACTACCCTCCGTCTCTTCCCCCGCCCGGTCCGCAACAGCCACCTACCGTGCCCTCGTCGACTTCGTACCATAACGCCCCGGCTGAATATCCGAGTCATGCTACCCATGGTGGCGCACTTCCCCCGGTATATGGTCATGGTGGGATTGGTGGACAGTATCATGGGGCTCATACACAGCAGCCGGGCACTCAACAGTCTACTCAGGGACATCCGGCAGCCGGAGAACAGTCAGGTCAGTTGGTGGCTGTTAACCCATTAGAAGAAACTTCCAAGGAACATAAGGGCCGGAAGTATAAGTAAGTTTTGTAAAATATTCACATTGAACATGGGAATTAACCAGAAATAGGCTTGTGGTGGTGCAACAACCAAAGAGAGCTCGTATGTGTGGCTTTGGTGATAAGGTAAGGATTATCCACGAAACACTAAGAATGACACTAACCAATACCTCCAGGATCGTCGTCCTATTACGCCTCCTCCATGTGTTCGTCTGCTAGTTATGGATGTTAAAGATGGTAAACCCACCAATGACAAGTAAGTCTCAACCAACGACCCAGAAATGTCTAAATCTAACACTGTTATAGTGACATTCCCTACACTAGTTTCGTGTGTAACGTAACTCTTCATAGCGAAGATGGTCTTAGAGACCTGGATGTCTTGAGACATTCCTCGGGTAACCCGAGTATCTCGTCTACCACTACCACTTCGTTTGCCAGTATCCAGGAGAACCCACCGACTGCGTATAACGGGATGATGGCTGCGTCCCGTCAACCGGGATATGCCCCTCCCGTTCAATATAACAGCATGGGTCAATATGGAATGCCTTACGGTCAACGTAAGTACTCATATCTTCTCTGTCATACCATACCATATCTAACAACCCGTCTAGAATCTAACCCCCATTATCAAGGTTACGAACCCGTAGCCCAGTATTACCCCTCCGACCCCCGCAACCAGATGATGTCCTCCTCTATGCCCTCCATGGGCTACCCATACCCCGGTGCGCCCGACCACGCCATCGCCCGCAACAGCACGCAAAACATCTCCACGCGCAACTTAGTCGGACAATCGGCCGTATCCGCCCACCGTCTAATTGATACCGAAGACCAAGTCGGCGTATGGTTCGTGCTACACGATCTCTCTGTGCGTACTGAGGGAACTTTCCGCCTCAAGTTCACCGTCACTACCGTCTCGTCAGACCCGAATAACCCTGTTGTCACCGTTAACCAGGGCGTGGCTCCCGTCGTATCTATCTGCTTTAGCGATGCGTTTACCGTCTATTCGGCAAAGAAGTTCCCCGGTGTTTGTGAGAGTACCCAACTTAGCAAGTGTTTTGCTACCCAGGGTATTAAGATTCCGATTCGCAAGGAGGGCGGTATGGATAGAGGGGGGAATAACCATAATGATGAGGATGATGACTAGATACATTGGCATGGTGGTTTCCTGTTTTTCTTAGTTTTGTTTTGTATATATTGTGATTTAGATTTACGGAGCATGTGTTATTTGCCTAACGAAGATTGTGTGACAGAGGTAACGAAACCTCGTGAGGAGGTTTCAATTTGGTGTGCCCGATGTACTTGTATATGTCTATACAGTGTTACATGCCAAGACAAGTTCAGCATGAGACGAACAATGGTGTGTAGCAGCCGAGCCCGGCCACCACCGCGTGTACATTTCTTAAGCCCCGAAGCCAGCCGGATCATCAACAATCATCCGGTCTTGTGGTCTAGTGGTATGATTCTCGCTTAGGGTCCACCCTAAAGCAAAGCATGCGAGAGGTCCCGTGTTCGATCCACGGCAAGACCCCATCCTTTTGATCAACTTTTTACCGGTGGTGATGTCAGAGGATTGTGGGGCTCATGAGATGATGAGCCGTTGGATGAGTTGGTGTATGACATCACTAACATGTGTGTTTTATATGAGTTTTTTTTTTCCCCTTTGGTTGGTTGGAGTCGGGTGCGTGCCGGTGGCGAGATCCTGGGGTCTTCCGGTGGCGAGGTATGATGAAGACTTGACAGGTTTTGTATGTATACCGTACCGTGCAAGGGAACCGGGTATACAACGCATTCAGCTAGAAATTTCTTTACCACGTCGTTACATAGCTCTTCTTCTAGAAACGCGTAGTTCTTCCTACAGAAATTTCAAACTATTTTTACTTTCTTTCAGCCCAGTGGACCCCATAAACTCCAAGATTTTCACTTTTTTTTTTTTTTTTCATTCCTTTGCTTGGCCGGATGCCGGATGGTTACTGAGCTAGGTCACGCGGCCCCCTTGTTTTTTCTTGACCGTTTTGGGAAGAACGTGGGATTCGGAGGGTGGAGCCGAGGATGTGTCAATGAAGCTTTAGGCAGGGGCTTAGGGCGGTTTTAAAGAGTCAGGTAGTTTAAGTTTTGATGGATGGATTTTTTTTTTCACGATTCAGTTGAGCCGATGTGAGGCGGTTGATGATGCTTAAGGGTTGAAGAGGTAGATTGGGTTGATTGGGTTGGAGAAGTTAATATGGAGAGTGGGAGGGACTGACATGGTCACGGGGTTTATTGGGACACGTGATGTGGTCAGAAGGGTTTGAGAATATGATGGAATTTGTTCGGTGATTTTGGAAAGGGATGACGACAATTGATGGGTAATACGAGAAATATGCTGATCTGTTACGTGATTTTGCCGCTTTATATAGAGGGCATGTTAAATAAGGTCATACAAACTGTGTTTCCTGTCCCTCTGTCTAATAACTTTCGACCAAGTAGTCCAAGGGGTCTCTTTCAGAAAAAATCGGAGAACAAGGCCGAGTTTCCATCCACCTGACCAATGACTTTCTAGCCCTTCACCATGCCATTACCATGGCTTAGACGCCAGAAACAATTTGCACCCTGTCCAGTCTGCAAGGGCCCAGGGGAACCTCCCGATGGATGGCCGAAGACCCAGCAACAAACCCACTGCAAAAAGCCACCGCAAATTTCTCAAAACCCACCAACGGCACGCCCGTGTCCCCTGAAATGTCGCGGGCACGAACGACGGTCAGCAGACCTATAGGCTCCACTACCCAGGATTAAATTTGCCCAATGGGGGGTCTAACACGGTGGTAAGTCCAGTGGTTTTAGTGGCTCGTTTTGTAGGCGGTAGAATTAGGCGTGAAGAGTTTTTTTTTTTTCTTTTTTTGGGGGCTGGATTGGGTAGTTGGGGAGATTAATTTGGGATTATTGGATCTGGATTTTTCTTTCTTGGGTTGGAGATGGATTTGGCCTTGTGATGCGGGCAATGCGGCTTTGTACGTAATTTTTTGAAATATCCGGGGTAAATGGGTTATTATGGACGACGATGGTGTGCTTTTGATTTTTATATAAAGAGGAGGGTGACGCGGTGGAGATGTGTCTGACATTCCAGCTTTAGAATTCATCTTCACCTTGATTACTTCTTCTACATAACCAAACTTGGTTCCTTGCTATAACAACACTTTCCTCGCCACTTACACATACATACATCCACTATACAAAATGGTCATGTACACTTCCTTTGGACGCGGCGGCGCCGGCAACATGACCACCGCTTCCAACATTATCCCCGTTGAAGAGACACACCTTCCTACCCTCCAAACCACCTACATAACCACCGGCCGTGGCGGTTCCGGCAACATGCTTCTAAACGTTGACCCACAAGAGGCGCGTCTTCGTCAGGATGTCATCGCGTAAGTTGTTCTCACTAACTCTTCTTAAAGACATAAACTAACCCACCTCAGCACCGCTACTAGTCCTTCATACAACTCCATCTACGCCCACGGTGGCCGCGGTGGTGCCGGTAACGTCTTCCGCCTGGAAGACCTCCGGGAAGATGGACCCGTCGTTTCTGCTGATTCGGCATCCGGCAAGTCGGCTGTTTCTACTGAGCCTAGACGGCGGAGCAGCGAGATTGTTCACAAGGCTTTGGCTTTCTTCCGTAAGTAGATCGACGCTGTCTTTGTGACTTCTTTATGACTTATGACTTGTGATTTTTTTTGGCCTTGTTTTTGCCTTGATTTGGATGATGGGCGGTAATTAACGATTAATGAGAACAAAAATACATTCTGCTTCCTACTTTACTAATCTTACAATGACGTCATACATGCATGAAATCAAGCCTTGGTCTGTCTGTGAATCTCCTCGAAGAAGTACTTTAAGTCATCAGGCTTGACACCAGGGGTGATACCGTGACCCAGGTTAGCAATCCAACCTCTCTTTTCCTTCCAGAACCCATCCACCGTTCTCTTAACCGCCCGAGAAATCTCCTCGTGCGTACCATACAAGACACCCGGGTCAGCGTTTCCCTGCAGAGTAACCCTCCGGCTACCACGGATACGCACCGCCTCTTCCGGCTCCATAGTCCAGTCAAGACCGACGACGTCGTAACCCAAGTCACAGACACTATCCAGAGCAAACCACGCACCCTTAGGGAATACAGTCATAGGAACACGAGGAAGACCCATCTCGTCCAACTTCTTAGGAACTCCAGCGGCAATATGCGCAAGGAAGGGTTCCGAGAATTCCTTGAAAGATGAGGGGCTGAGTTCGCCGGCCCATGAGTCGAAGACCTGGAGGAGTTGGGCACCGGCTTGCACTTGGAGGGCAAGGTACTCAATGCAGATGTCGGCGATCCGCTGGAGAAGAGCCTTGGACTCGGCGGGGTACCGGTAAATCCACTTCTTGCTCTCCATGAACAACTTGGTACCACCACCCTCAACCATGTAGCAGAACAGAGTCCACGGGGCACCGCAGAAACCAATCAGCGGGACGCGGCCAGCCAGCTTAGTCCGGGTAAGGGTAATCGCCTTGTAAACATAGTCCAACTCCTTAGCCACATCAACAGCGCCATTCAAAACCTTTTCGTACTGTCCATCATCAGGGCTGCGCAGGGGCGTAGGGAAGTGAGGGCCCTTCTTGTCGACCATTTCCACCGTCATACCCATCGCCTGGGGAATAACGAGGATATCACTAAAGATGATAGCCGCGTCGATCAAGCCAGCGTAGCGCTCAATGGGCTGCAGGGTGATGGTGGAGGCGATCTCGGGGTCCCGGCAGCATTCGAAAAAGTCGCGGCCGCCTTTGGCTTCGTGGTATTCGGGGAGGTAACGGCCGGCTGGGTCGGTTAGCTGGTGCGGGGTTTTAATATGGGGAGGGAAACTTGCCTTGGCGCATTACCCACATGGGGGGACGCTCAACGACCTCACCTGTGAGTTGGAAGTAGTTAGTATTTTGAGCAATGGCGGGAAAAGAAACGGCCGATAATCTACCAGAGCTATCGCGGTTCTACCGGTAGAACTGTCAATTCCCCGGTCATCCTAGCTGTATACATACCTCTAGCCGCACGAAGCAGCAGGTCATTCTGCATGGGAGCAAACTCAGTCGTCATTTTTGGCAATAATTGTGGTATATAGAAGAAAACCAAGGAACCAAGTCTTCAATCTCGTCAACTTCTCTGCTGGAATATGCTTTCTGTGCCGTGTGCCCCACTTGGTCGACGTCACCAGTCACCAGTGGCCAGTTATCGCTGACCAGACCCTATCATAACCCTACCATTTTCAAGTAGGTATCAAGAAGATGTGCATGAAATATTAAAAGTTGTGATGATGGAAAGACAAGACTTTGACCGAAATGGTGAATACAAATAGCCAGGAATTGCAAAAGGGCCGTATTACGACGACTATGAGAGGAGAAACATGAAAGACATTGTCAGCTGTTTCCGTGCGACGGTGCTAGGCTTGTGTTGCACTGCATGACCTCGGTTTGATACAGGGCACTTTGCCTTGATATTACGGGGACGCCACATTTTTGGAGGAGAAGAGGGGATTTGAGAGCTGAGTATCCGAGTTTTTCGGGATGATACATGGGAATAAAGAGAGTACCGGAACGGGGAAGTCTATCCAACAGGACAAAGAACCCTCGAGGTTCCACATGTCCGTTTGTTGTGATGATATATGCATGTATGTATGTAGTCCTCGGGCCCCGCAAATGCACCGTTTAAACGCCCGACCCTCCCGTCTCAGATAGCGACAACAAAAGACAAACCCCCATCCAGCCAACCAGCCAGCCTCTCGCCCCGATGTCTCAATAACAATATAACTTATCTCCACACCTGTAACTGCAAGCGGCCGTGATACTATTGGCTAGGCAGACAGGCGAAGGGCGCCCTAAGAGACTGGGACCAATCAGCTATGAGACTTCCTAGGTGGTGAGGTGACAAACAGAAGGGCTGCAGGGTGCCGATGAGGGCTCTGGATATAGAGTGACGGATAGGTGCGCTTGGATTGGAGAGGAGCAGGGCACGGGGTCAAGGAAAGAACGCGGCGTGGATTGTGGATCGTGGCGAATGGACACGAGGATTCTTTTGTGCGAGTTTCGGAGGGGAATATATAGATAGACATTGTACGTATCGAGAGATATATCGGGTCGACTTTGACTTTGGTTATGTTGGGGGCATCGGTACTTTTCTGTGACGACAGGGATGACTTTGACTGACTAACAACAGAGATCCAGAATTTTGTAACCAAGTTGATGGTTTCTTTGACGCCAGATCATCAATCTCGTCACATACCATCTGTCCCTCCATACACAGACTAAAAAGCAAGACAAAATAATCCATCACCAACATGAACAGGTCCTGAAATCACCCACCTTCGGCATGTTAATCCATTGTCCCCACCACCCTCACCGGCTGCTGAACTACATACATGTCCATATATATCTATCACACCTGTTTTCAGGTTAACTCCATGTATATATATACATCTCCACATTGGGAAATATCCAAGCCGCCCCCCCCGATATGTCCCGTATTCCGTAGTTCTCAAAGCCGGCGTCCGCCAACCATTTGGGGAGGTGGACTTGGTGTAACATGAGGCTGATGGTAGTTATTATTGTCGGGGTATTTCGAAATGGAGAAGATAAGAAAGAGAGGAGAAGGAAAAAAACGACATTTTCTGTTTTTGGCTGTTCTTCTTGTCACCGTGATGACTCTCCATGTCACCTCACATTCTTGTAAAAAGAACCAAAGGCTTCCTACTTGGCCTTATGTCCGTATCTTCCTATCTACATACATAATCAACACAAGTACCATACCGATGTGACAAGACTCGTAAAGTCCCACGATTCACCGCCCTCCACAACCGTCAACCCCGTCTATCCCCCCACCAATCCACAAAACGACCGGGCAGACAAACGGACGGACAGAGTACATAGATGCCATTGTCGAGTCTCGGTGGGTCCCTGTGTCCAAGTTGCCCGGATATAGTGGTTTCTTGATGTATATGTTGGCGGACCTGAATGGCTTTGTCGTTTTTTCACACACTTTTGTTTGGTAGATTAGAATGGTGCTTGAGACGGGTGGTGACTTGGGACTGTCAGGGTGCGTACTTTGGTCGACGGGCGGTGGGGTTTCTGTGGTGGGATGTTGTGTAAGGTGCGAGTATATGACTGCATGGGATCCCGCCTGCGTTTGTGTCTCTGTTCTTTCTCTTAGTCTTTAGTTTCATCTGCAGTTTGTCTCTTTTGGCTATTACAACGCGTCCATCAACCCGTTCATCTCCCTATCAACACCTCCCAAAAGCTCAAGTCCCACCTGTTCTCGGGCCATCCCATTACCTTGATCTTGCAGTCCAATCATCGGTATTGATACCTTCACTTGTATACACCCTGTCGACCTGCAATCTCCCACCCCGTTCACAACAGCTGCACTCTGCATCTGTCCGCAACCAAAAACCACCGGCAGCCAACCTTAGACCCGTCTCACTTCCCTCGCCAGTCGTCTTCACGAGCCCAAACCACCCGAGGTCCAGGCAAGTGATCCCCCAAAGCCCATCGCAAGACCTTGTCTCTCCGTCGTCGTTCAAAAATTGCCCAATATCCTGTCCCATCTTAACCTAATCTCTCCTTCTTTCTTTTTTTCCCTTCGTTTCTTCTTACTTTACTATTATTTGTCTATCGGGCTTGTTCATAATACTATTTCTTTTCCGCTTCCATTCCTGGATTGCCATTGGGGCTTCTTGGAGATTCAGGAATCGTTTGGAGTCGACGAGTAGATTAACCGGAACGGCAACACAGCGCACGACGCTCCGCCTTGCTTCTGTTGTAGTAGCTAGGTTGACGGGTTGTCTGGCGTGTGCATCGTGATTTTCCGTGCTTTCTTTAATCTATCGACCCTCTCTCTTCTTCCTTTTTTTTCTTAATATCCACATAACATCACCGACTAGATGAGTGACAAGGCCATTCAGGACGCCCTTGATGCTGGCCGCGTCCCCGACTCAGTCGATCGCAACAAGTTATATGAAAGCACCGACGACCAAACTATTGCTGCCATTATATTTGTCGGTATTCTCACGACATTAGTCGTTGCTATTCGTATATTCTCTCGAGCTGTCATTGTCAAAAAAGTCGGCCTCGATGATATACTTGCTATAGTTGGCTTGGTAAGTTTTTTTCATCCAAAAGAATGTTGCTTCAAATTGCTTGTACACCCGTCGTCGTTGAACTCGGCACTAGCTTCGAAGGAGCGGAATCGGGACCGAGTCTGGTACTCCTTCCTATTTAGGCTACTAAGAAGGGCAGGCTAGTGACAACCGAGTCCTGACCACATGGCTACAGGCACTTTACTTCATGTACACGATTAAAAGACGTGAAACATCACTAACACTGTACTATTGTAGATCACGCTGATCGCCTTTATAGTCCTATGTGTGATTCTCATTCGCATGGGGTCCGGCCGTCACTTTGAGTATGTCCGATATGTGATGCCACTGTCAGTCGTCGAAGATAGCGAAATCGTAGACTACGCGGCTCACTTGATATACACAACATCGTTGCTCGCCGGACGGTACTCTGGTCTAGCATTTTACTACTGGATTTGTGGTCGTCACACGTATTTACGAATTAGTATTTTCGTTGCGTTGGGGGTCATCACTGCTGGGTATATCCCTCAGATGTTGTTGATTGTTTTCCATTGTTTACCAGTCACGGGGTTATGGCCGTATGAGTGGCAACCGGGTGCGGAGAAGTACAAATGCTTGGAGTGGGGCCTAGTTTATAGCGTTAACTCGGCGACCTCCTTGGTGTGTGACTTTTTGATTTTTGGTATCCCGATTGCCATGTTGATTATGATGACGACGACGCGGAAGCGGAAGGTCCAGTTGACTTGTATTTTGCTTCCTGGTATTTTGTAAGTTCTCTTGGAAGTGTTTGAATTAGTGACACTACTAACCATTACTGTAGGGTTATCGGGATCTCTATTACTCGTCTAGTCTTTGTCATCAAAGGCCAATGGGAGGCGGACATGTCCTGGTCTTACAACCCCATGTTAGCCATCGAAGTGTCCGAAATTGGCGCCAACCTAATTGCCCTTTCCGTGCCGGCTCTCAAACCGGTAATCGACCAAATGCGCGGCAAACTTCGCGACAACACCAAAGTGTCGTATGGGTCCACCCGGTCACACTTCCACCCACACTCCCAGCACATATCTAGCACCGAGAACCTTAAGGAGTCGTCATCGTCGCGCGTGCGCAACGGACGTGGCGGCGATGGACGGCGCATCAGTGACCGAGACTATGAACTTGAAAGTAACGGGAGTGTTGGGAGCATGGAAGATGACGGGACAGTAGCGGCAGCTGCGGCGGGTGTTCAGGGGAGATATGGTAGGGCAGCGGGGCTGGGAAAAATGGGACATATGGGGACTGTTGTTACCGGAGGACTTAAGACGGACGGATCGGAGACGAGGTTGGGGTCTAAGATGGAGGGTGGTGACGGGTTGAGACCTGGCTCTGATGCGATTTTGGTTAAGGTTGCTTTTGAAGTTGATGAGGAAAGGGGGGCTCCGGCGCCAGTTGAGAAGGATTTTGGGATGAGATTTCGGGAGATTCCGAGGAAGAGTTAGGAGAGAAAGGGGGTACTCTCATGTTCGAGAAGTTGTATTTTACGGTCTTGATGATTTCCTTTACTATTTTGAATTTTAAAAGTATCAATAGATACTCGAAGCGTTTAATTCTGTTCTACCTTTCCCCGCCACTTACTCAAGTATCAGTGCAACCCAAGACAAAAGAAATCCTTAAACAACAGTCATGCATGAACGGTCTCTCTCCGGTCTCGGAGCTCGAGTCTTCGTTTCCTCACACTAAAGTTAACTCAAACAGCTTCACCGACTTTGATCTCCCCACTGGTTCTCTTGTCCCTGTCAATCCAAGCACTACATAACACATTTACACCGGCAGTAGGGGCACTCATGGTATGACGTACATACAGAAGTCACAGCTGCACTTGTCCATGCTCACGTGTCAACGGCGTGCCTAGACAAGATGATGTCGGATGTCGGATTCGTATGGGCCACAGGCTTATGGACTCGTGTTTTTTATTGGATTATCTAGGGGTACTTTGTTTTTTATCATTTCCAGTTGTGTTCGTTGCTGGCTTACGGAGTGGGGTTCTAATTTTGACTGGTTACACGGACTATGGCTGGGTTACACTAGGAGGACGCCACATACTACAATGCAGATTTTGCAAGATGAATGAGGAGGGAGGCGCTGTGATTTGAATGGACAGCTACAGATGAGGAGGGCAAAAAAGACAGATGACATGACATCGGTCGGGCTATTTCTGTGTTAGTGACGGTATGACTTCGGGATATAAAGAGGTAATGAGAAGCTACGAGGCTTGGATTAGTAAGTTTTGGGGAGGCTATAAAGGGCAGTTCTTTTTGGGTATCGTGGGGGTGCACATTTAGAGGGATTTTGTGGAGGTTGTGGAGGGATAAAGCTGAGTTTTTCAATGGGGCTGGTGGGTGGCAGAGAATGCAAATGACTGCAACGGATGGTTCAGCCGAGCAATGGACACATGAAAAGGAAGTGTGGAAGTACAAAAAAGGGAGAAGAAAACACAAAGTAGAAAACATGTTCATGTACATATGTATGTATGTATGCACACCAAGGTGGACTCTGTGGGTCCAAGGCATGCGTAACGTTGATCAGGACTCAGTAATAGAGGAGCAAAGGAGGGGCGCGCAGGATGATATGGGTAGTGTATATGTAGGGTTGTTCCGCCACCATGTCGAATCTCAGACATGAAGGGAAGATAGACTATGTAGGTTCTGTCCGAAGCATGGCCAAGTCAGGAAAACGTGGACAGGTTCTGGGACACGGCAGGTATGGACCGAGCTGGTGAACGGGGGTCTTCGGGGGACAAGGTGAGACAAGCAGGACGGAGTGATAGACGGAGGTACAAGTATGTACAAGTTGGCAGGGTTAAAGGATAGATGCAGTAAGTAACAAGTAAAAGAAATGTTTGTGTGAAAGTGTGAAAGTATGAATAGTATTGCAGTGTTCAAAGATGCGATGAATACAGCAGTGTTGTCAGATCTGCATTCACGTTTATTATCGGCACGGCAAACAAATTAAAGGCGTCGCCACCCGTCCAGCTCACCGCTGTGGGCGGAAGCGGCAGGGCGTTGGATGCGCCACAATGGCTGTCAGCAGACATGGTTAGAGGGGAAAATGCATACAAAGATGGGGTTGATCAAGTCCCTGCATAGTATGTACATAAGGATAAAGGACAAAAAAGAAGACTGACTTTAAGTGGTGTGGCATTGGTATACGGCTGTTGTGGAAGATGGTCGTGTAGCTGCATGGGACTTATTTTAAGAGGGAATAGGAAAGTATTTTGAAGTGGAGATATTGAGATTGTATTGTAAGTTTCTTTTCTTGGGACGACATGATGATTATGGTTATCAAGGAACTGGATAAGAGTTTTTGAATGACCGGATCAATTTGTTCAAATGACTGGATAAGGAGTACAGATTTGCTTGTGGGAAGTCACACGTGCATCAGTAACAGAAAGATATAGGGCCACGTAGTGGAACCAGCGCCACGTTTCCAAGTCAGAAAGAAGAACAGAAAACAAACAGGAAAAAAAAGAAAGATTGTAACAAAAGTAGACGAAACGACAGGTGACGAGGCAAGAAAAAAGTGGCATTTTCAAGGACGGTTTCACGACGGAAGGACAACAGAAAACCACGGCGCTTGTTTTTTTTTTTGATGTGGTGGGAAATGATGGAAAAGTTGAATTGGATTTGTATACATAGAGTGGTCATTGAGTGAGGGTGCAAGCGAGAATCATCCGTTTGCGGTGTCTTGAGTTCATATTGGAGCGAAACAGTTGAGAATAAAACGGGTAGAAAGGGTTAGAAAGAGGGTTTGAGGTCTGTGTAATAGGTGTGTGTAATGTCTTGTGATGAAGTGAGTATAGTGTGATAGTGACAAGTGATCTGACATAGTGATCTGACATAGTGACCTGACGGGGTGATCTGATAGAGTGGTATTTGTGTGTACATATATATTTCACGTTGGATGAGAAGATTACAAAGTGATGACGATGATACTATTACATACAATGTACTTCCAAGTATATAACCAACAAAACAAACCAAAAACCCCAAAAAAAAAAAAAAAAAGAATCAATTTCTCTTCTCTTTACCGCCCGTATTACCCTCCAAACCCTGGGTCACTCAAGATTCGCCGAGCCAGGTGGTGGCGTTTCTCAAGCCAATTTTGCATTTTCTTGTTGTTAAAAGCCGGCGGATGAAAGAACTATTTTCAAGACATGATCATTGAGATGATAAGAATTGGGGAATTAAGAGTTTTGTCATCGGCCGGTGATTGTTTGCTTTGATGATTAGCTTCTAGTAGGCTTTACATTGATTGGTACAGTTACACAAGCAAGAACCTACCTACACCTATGTTTAGTCAACAGATAGTCAGAATAGAACATCTAAAGTGACAAACTACAAACATACTCCTTAAATCAACGGGTACCTACACAAGACTCGACCAAAAGGTGAAAACCGGAGAATACTCCCAAAACCAAACCTGACCCAAAAAAACGAGTTTCTCTTCTATATTGTCTTGCGGAAAAAAAGAAAAAAAGTGGTTGTTCCTCATTATTACAAGGACAAAAAGTAAAAACAGAAAATTATCCCCCGAAGACTAAGTTCGAGACGGAAAGCCGAGAAGGGGAAGGGGGGGGTTATTTTCTGTTTCTGGCCATGTGTCTTGGGCTTGCAGATTACCCTGTGTCCCTTCCACGTCATAGATTTAAAACTTGGTTTTTTTTTTTTTCTTTTCTTTTTTTTCGTTTCTCTTGTTGTGAGTTTGTTCGTCTTCTTGGTTAACCTGTATATCGGTTACCTGCACTACATTATCCAGATCCTTTCTTCCTACATATCATAGCAACAAGTCAATCAATCAATCATACCTGTCACGTTGAAATAGTTCCAGATCCTACCTTTCCTTTTTATTCCTTCTATTTGATCATCTATACATTGATCCATTGCAACCATTAAGTTTTCTAGAAGGAAATCCTTCTTATAAGGGGAAATAGACGGCTTAGAGTACTTGCATAGTCACTTACTTAGTCTTATACTCTTACACTCTGATACTGTCATCATCATCATCATCATCATCATCATCACTTACCTTTCGCATTCTGCCTTTGCCCGTTTTTCACCCTCTCTTCCCCTGCTAAAGGATGGTTACCCTCGTCCGTGCTTGCCTTGCCGGGATCTGCGTCTTCGACGTATGAAGAGGGCTGTCTTTGTGGTCTTTTGCAGTATTTTGAGCCATTGTGACTATTTTTTGCCTAGTACTTGGCGTAGTAACAAAAGTGTCTTGGGTGTGTGTATATGACAACTAAATGGTCCAGTGGTCATGTATTTTCAAGATATCACTTGACTATTATTGATTATTACATTTTCTGAATTTGTTCATCTCAGTCACCTTTTTTTCTTCTTTTCTTTTCTTTTTTTTTCCGTTTGTTTTCGTGGCTTCTTTCTGCACTTCTATCGTCATCACCACATTCTCTTCGTTTGTTCCCTTTTTTCCTTCGGGCGTCGTTCCTTCTTTTTTTTGTTCATCACCCTTCCTTCCTTCCTGGGATTCTGTCATCATCACACCCCGAACTCCTTAATCTAGTTGTTCAAAACTTGTAGCTACGAAAAAAACTACAAAAAAAGTTATCCAACCACCTAATCACATTCCTTCAAAGTCTTAACCGTATCCCTTTTAAGGTAAAGACCACAAACATACCTTTTTATACCTCATTCCTTCCTCAAACCCCCACTAGAAACAAAAAACGGTCCTTCTCCGCTTCGAATCTTGCCACCCGGTTTAAGCAGAACTCCGGCCATTCTTCATTCTCGTCGTTTTAGTACACCACTTCAACATCATCATCAGTAGCATTGTTCTTAACCCCTGATATCATCCACTTCACTTTATCCGCTCATCACCCGGAATTCTCTTCTCGCCCCATCCACTATCCAGCATCATCGGCCCCGGACGTAGTCTTGGCTTTGTCCAAGCCCATCCATCATTGCACTCCTATTCCCATCTTCCCGAGGAGCACGGTCACTCTATCTAGACCGCCTTCATCATTGTCACCAAAGAAAAGACCGTTGCATCGTTGTCGTTGTCGTTTTGGGCATAGTGTGGTTATTTCCATTTGTATAAAGACTATCTCCCCGCCCCCCGCCGGAGTCTCGTTTTGTTTATATTTCCTTTGTTTCTTTTATACACGGGTTTTTTCACTCTGTGTAAGGACTACCTACGCCTTCATCTTCAACTTATACCTTTTTAATCAAGCATTTGCTTTTTTGCTTTACCATGCGTTTCCTTTCAGCCGCCGTTGTTCCGGCTCTTGCATCTGCATCCGCCATTTCCATCGATCTTGGTGGCTATTGGGGTAACCCTCACCGAACTACTTCAACATCAACACGTGGTCGGCCTACTAGTACCTCAACTACCAAGACTTCCACATCTACTACCGCTGTTGCTACCCCAACTACCGCTTCTTCAGACGTCTCAGTTCTTTCCGAGGATGAATGGCCTCTTGAAGCCTCGGAAAATCTCATCCCCAAAACCTCAAATGTTGATACTCCGTCTCTCTTCACCATGTCAGAATGTGGCACTTTCCGCCTTGAAGAAGCCACAATCGACCAAATGCAGGAGGCCATGTCAAATGGTACCTTGACCGCCGTTCAACTGAGTCTCTGTTATCTGCAACGTGCCCAGCAAACACAGGGCTATATCAAGTAAGTTTACAATCACTATCGCATGGGAAAGGTCCCCAACCAACCGTTGGTCCGAGCTTCTCCCACAATCATGATAACTAACATGGAATAGTTCAATCCTCCAGTTCAACCCCGATTTCTTATCCATTGCATTACAAAGAGATCAGGAGCGTGCGGCAGGGAAAGTCCGCGGACCACTTCACGGCATTCCTTTCATTGTAAAGGATAACTTTGCTACTGCTGACTCCATGGAAACCACCGCCGGCTCAAATTCTCTTCTCGGTAACATCGTTCCCCGTGACGCCTTCGCCGTTTCCCGCCTCCGTGATGCCGGTGCTGTCCTTTTTGGAAAGGCCGGGCTCAGTGAATGGGCTGATATGCGTACCAGTTACTATTCCGAAGGTTACTCTGCCCGTGGTGGTCAAGTTCGCTCGGCCTACAACCTGACCGTTAACCCCGGTGGTAGTTCGTCTGGAAGTGGTGTAGCCGTGGGTGCCAATGTTATTGCCTTTGCCCTTGGTACAGAGACGGATGGTAGTGTTATCAACCCCGCTATGCGGAATGCCGTGGTGGGCTTCAAGCCGACCGTAGGCCGTACTTCAAGAGCTGGTGTTATTCCTGAAAGTGAGCACCAAGATTCTGTTGGCACCTTTGGTCGCACCGTTAAAGATGCGGTTTATGTCTTTGATACTATTTGGGGTGAGGATGAGCGGGATAACTACACTCTGGCCGCTACTGGCGCGCCAGTGAATGGAAGTTATGTCGATTACTTGTCCACTAAAGATGCTCTCAAGGGTGCCGTGTTCGGTATCCCATGGGAGTCTTACTGGGTGTATGCAACCACTGAGCAACAAACTATTCTTGGAAAGTTGATTGCCCTCATGCAAGATGCCGGTGCTACCATAATCAACGGCACTGAGATCCTTGATTACAAAACTATTGTCAGCACTGACGGTTGGGATTGGGATTGGGGTGTTTCTAGTGGTCGTGGTGCCAATGAGTCGGAGTTGACTGTTGTCAAAGTCGATTTCTACAACAACATCAAGACATACCTGTCCGAGGTGACCAACACCAACATGCATAGCCTGGAAGATATTGTTCAGTATAACATTGACTATGTAGGCACCGAGGGTGGCATTGCCAATGTCCATCCTGCTTTCCCCGCTGGTCAGGATACATTTTTGCAGTCAATGGCCACCAAGGGTATTCGTAACGAGACATACTGGCAGGCCCTGAACTACATCCAATCCACCAGTCGCAACGGTATTGACTATGCTCTTGGTTTGTACAACCCCGACGGCACCAACGCTTCATCGCAGGTCCTCAATGGTCTTCTTGTCCCCCCGGATGTTGGCCAGTCCTACCAACAATCTGCGCAAGCCGGATACCCTATGGTCTCGTTACCTGCCGGTGTCAAGGATGTGTCGGGTATGCCTTTCAGTCTGGGTATCATCCAAACTGCATGGAGAGAAGATGAACTTGTCAAGTACGCCTCTGCAATTGAGGACTTGCAATTGACCACTCCCGGCTGGGAGTATAAGCGGACGTTGCCCAAGTGGAAGGGCTACCTTGAGCGTAACATTCCCGTTCCATTTTCTGATTAACTTCCTTTGTTCGTCATTGGGTTGGAGTTTCTTTTTTTGTATGATATGGGTGGCTGCTATGTATACCACAGTCGGTTCATTCTTTGCTGTTTTCTGGTTGGCGCGGTTCATTTTTCATTGCTTTCGGTCGAGGCTGTTGTCATTCCATTTCATTCATTTTGTCATGTTAATTATAAGTTAATCTCAGTTGTACTACTAATAACCGTAACCCTACTATATCTATGCATGCATGTACCGATGTGATTGCCATGGGTCGCACATACCCGATCAGGCCATTGAGTTGTGAATGTAACGGACGTGGGGTCGTTACTCCAACAGACGAGGGGTTGCGTTGCACCTTGCGTTTTTTGTGAGTTGGGGTGGTGAAGAACATTTGGAGCCTCAATTGGGTTCTTTTTTGCTTGCTTAGAGTGTATCCATCCGTCGTTTGTTTTTGCTTTTGTTTTGCCATTGTTTGTTCAAGTTCTTGTGTAAGACGATCAAGATAACGTCTTAGCGTCTGGGTTATCTGGGGTACTCACTAGCGACCGACCAGGGCCTGTGTACATACACTGAATGACCACGACCACACACATGTACGATCCGATCCGATCCGATTCACCACCGCCACCATACCAGGCCCGTCCTAACAACCCCTTCCCAAGGCGCAAGCCCACCAACCAACCCGGCCAAAATGGCCCTCCCCGCCAAGCTTCCCAGCCCCCGTTGCAGCCCGCGCATGTCAACCTCACCGCTCATCTCGATACCCGTCCGACCCCTCTCAACAAGTAGTACCACGCGTCCACAAGCCCGTCTTGCCAAGGCATCGCCACACCGACTGTCTTCGGTTCCGGGAATGCTAGAGGGTTGGAGGCAGGTTGGGGGGAATAGACGACATTTGATGGAGATGTATAGTACGCCGATGGGTGGGGTGGCGGGCCCGGTTCCTCCGGGGATGGCGATGGGAAAGTGGACTTGGCAGGCGCCGAGAACGGGACCGGTGGATATGGTGGTGGTGGAGAAGCCGGTTTTGGTGGAGGTGGTGGATTGGCTTAAGGGGTTCAATGCGGTGGAGGAGGATGATGGGATGAGACATGAAGGGGAAGATCCGCTTTTGATTGCCATTGAGGATATCGAAGATCGGTGTTTTGGGGTGGAAGAGATTAAGCCGGTATTACGGGAGGCGGTGGTGACCTTTGTAGAGGAGATTACAAAGTCAGTGGAATTGGGGTTGTGCCGAGACGACGAGGTGGTTCATTTCTCTCGTAGGCTTTTCACGGCGTTGAAGAGTGTTGGTGGAGTTGGGAAGGTGGTTCCTGTGGCGGAAAGGTTACTTACGGATTTGATTGTTGGGGTGTGTACGGCTGTGCAAACATCCAAGGTTGCTAATGCCGGAGACTATCAAGCAAATGTGTGGGATGGTATGTTGGAGATGGCGAAACAGGTTGATTGTTCGATTTCAAGATTAGAGGCAATGGATTCTGTGATGCGGGCCATCCCAGATGAGGTGGTTAAGACACATTCGGAAGATGTGCCGATGATTATCGACAAGCTTGCTTTGGTGTGGGATAAGACAGAGTGCAAGGATAAACAGACCTTGCCTCTAGGAGACATGACAGAACGGGCGGCGCGGATCTTGGGACGTTTTCCTTTGGAGGTTACGGGGTCATTATTGGTTTCTCGACTTGATAAGTTATATCAACCTAAGAATTTTGTTAGGACACGGAGGTCCCGGTTGGCGTTTGCTTCTACGGTTGCACAGATGGCTGATGCCAGACAAGACAACCTCCTTGAAATAATCGGGATACTCTTTGAACAAGCCAATGGGAAGGTGTACCTGGAAGATATGCAATTGTGTAACTTGTTTCTTCACCAATGGTCCAGTCGGGGGTACCTGGAGCGGAAGGAGTTCATATACAGTGGTTTCTACTCCAGGTTAAGTACGGTGGGCCCAGGCGAGACGTTGGCTAGGTTCATGTCATTGGTTTGTACATATCAAGCGAGTAGGAGACGGATCCCGGCATTGATGACCATGTGCAAGTTCCTCGATCAACAGGGGAGGCGGGAGGATTTGGTGGAGTCTCTTGTTGTCGTACTTTCAAAGGGACATGAGATTCATCCAAGAGTATTCGCGATGTTGGCTACTGCCAGTGGATCTGCCGAGATGGCTTCGAGGTTGTACCAATTGGTGACCAAGCATATCAACCAAATAATAGGTGGATATAAAGGGATTGCTGCGGTATGGTCCTGGCGCATGTGGAGCAAGTACCGGGACGAATTGATCCGCGGGTCAATGCTTACGGGAGCGCAGATTCTTGACGTTTTCGAGGTCCGTGGGGACCGAAAGTCAGGGCGGACACTGACAAGTGAGTATGGTACCTTTGTGCAAGATACTCTGCTCGCTATGGTCCAAGAGC
The DNA here is from genome assembly GCA_002018275.1 of Huntiella bhutanensis. Lineage (NCBI taxonomy): Eukaryota > Fungi > Ascomycota > Sordariomycetes > Microascales > Ceratocystidaceae > Huntiella > Huntiella bhutanensis. The sequence continues at coordinate 22,410 of MJMS01000007.1, forward strand.
AACGGTTTACTATACGACAACGTCTGCATTATATGGACCGGGGCCTAGCAGTTCTCCGGGCTCGCAAATTCGTGGTCCGTAAGGACTTTGCAATGGCTATAGTTCAACTGGCGGTTCATGATCTGCACGCAGGACATCTCGGCAGAACGCTCCGTTTGCAATGGGCACGACGCATCGCGTTGCAATATCTCGGGTTGGATGGGTTGTGGGTATTAGAAAGATACATTGAACGAGCTCGTAGACACTGGGTCTATAAGTATGGTAAATATTCCAAAGAAAGGAGTCCGGGACAAGTCAAATATGAAGTGACATGGAGGATACGGAAACGGTGGAGGAGATGTATATTTTCGCGAAGAAGTCGGGTGGCTATCGAATATGCACGGGGCTTCTGGAAAAGACCGGTTCGGAAAGCCGAGTCGTGGGTTTTAATGAAGAATCATTTGAAGGATATGAGTGGGCGGTTGAGAGTTGGAAATAACATTGACGACAGTGACAAAACAAACAGTTCCGGATTACAGAACTTGATACAGAACTAGTCATGTACAGACTTGACTATAGATAGATATAACAGACTATCACTACAGACAGACAGACAGACAGACAGACAGATATAAAGATGTTCATAATGTGGGTGAACCCTAACCCTGATAATATATGCGCTAGGGGCTAGCGTGACGGCTACGCCGGAGCCGAAGTTCCGCCGGAAGCTGATACCCAGTTCAGTGGAGATGGATAGATACGGACATGGAGATGAGGAGATATACTGGGCTAACAGTGAGGTTCAAGACACTGTATGTACATAGATGTAAATTTCTGTATGCAGATACATACAGATGTACATCGATATGGATGTAGACCTGCGTGTCGCCTTATTTTCACCCAGTTACCTGGGTAAGGTAGTTTTCTGCATGTCTACTCACATGTAGGCACTGACGTTCAAACCACGGTTCACGGGCGTAGGATTACAAAAAAAGGGACAGCCCCAAACGGCCGTTTCGGGCTACGGGCGTATTTCTCGAGTCTAGTGTCTAGACATGTCTAACGGACGGCTGGACGCTTATAGTGTAAACAGGCCAGAGTTTGCCATGTTCGCGGGGTTTTATAGCTTAGCAGGAAATCGGGCAGAATGGCCATCCTCGACAGGGTTGGCCGGTTTTGGAGGATGTGGACGAGGAAGGGGCGGATGGAGAAGAGGGAAGGAAGGGAATTGGAAAGGGAAGAGGCGGGAAGCGAGAAGATTAGATGGGATATGAACATACGTGCTTAAGATAGTTTTGTCACTTTTTCTATCTTTTTTTTTTTTGTTGGTGGTTACATTTTCTTTGTCTTTTGAGGGGGTTTTATTTCTGAGATTTTTTGCATATTTTAACGGATTTGGGGTATTTTTTTTTACATGGTATAGAATGGAGAAACAATATGTTGAGAGAAGGCCATTGCCATATCACGGGTCCTCACGAAACGGAGACATTGAAACCGAGGAAGACCAAAATGTTCCGGAACCTCGCGATTCTCTCGACCCCGTTCCATCCGGTGTCCAAGGACACCCACCATCCCTATCAACATCCGCATCTCCACGGGACATCTCGGCAACCGGCCTCTCCACAACCACCGCCGTAACTTTGGCGCCGACCGCGTCCCCGGCCGCGTCCCCTGCAAAACCGATCCGTCGTCGCATGCGCATGATCACCTCGTGTTTTGAATGCCGTCGGAGGAAACTCCGCTGTGATAAAGGTCAGCCATGTACCAATTGTACCAAGGCGGCAAGGGCGTGTACATACCTAGCGCCGCAGTTGTCGGATGCGGGAAAGTTAAGGTTTACGGAGATGAAGGAGAAGGTTGGATCTTTGGAGCGCGCGATGGCGCGGGATGTCGTTTTGACGAAGAGGAAGAAGGTGGCGGGAGGGTTGGTTGCTGATTGGGTGGGCGGGGAAGAGGAGTTTGAGGCTGAGGTTCAGGCGGGGGATATGGTTAGTGCGGAGAGTATCTTGGCTACGGAGGCGGATTTACCTACGGGTTTATTGGTGGATGTGGTTTTGAGAATCGGGAGGGTGGCTTTACATATTCGGACGGAGGCCTTAGTATTGGCGAGGTTCAAAAGTGACGATGAAGCCTTAGAAGCCGTCAAGGACCACGTCGACCTGGTCTCTTTACTCCCCCCGCCAAATTCAACACAAGTCCCCCCCTTCATCCGCTTTTCCCCCGAGACTGTCCTCCCCTTCACAACCGACGACTGGACTCTCCTCGGCGCCCCCCACGCATCCCATATTCGCGCCACCCCACATCTAAGTGCCATTCTCCCACCCCGACAGACATGCGACTTCCTCATCCGCCACTATCTCTCCGCCGTATACCCCGTGTGTCCGGCGGTCAACGACGAGGCTTTTAAACGACTTTATGGGGCCTTTTGGAAGGACTTGGCGTCACCGCATCGAGAGCCTTTGGCGGATATATATGCCGTGGTGTATGCGGTGATGTTTGCCGCGGCGATTAGTGTATCTGCGGAGGAATTCCGGAGAGAAACGGGGACGGAGAGGAGAGATGAGGTGGCGAGGTTGAAGGTTGCTGTGGAAGCGGCGTTGGATAGGGCGGAGTATCTACGGGGTTTATCGATTAGGTCGTTGCAGGCTTTGGTGATTTATTTGCTTTCGATTTGTAGAGAGGAGATTTCTAGGGCGCATAGTGCCGTGGTTGGGACAGCGTTGAGAATAGCAGAGTGTCTTGGCTTATCTAAAGATGGCACAGCATTCCGCCTATCCCCCTCTGAAACCCAGGAACGTCGTCTCCTCTGGTACCAACTCCTCTTCCTAGACATCCGCACCTCCGAAGCCCAAGGACCCCGCCCTTTCATCCGCCGAGACGACTTCAACACGAAACTACCCATCAACGCCACCTTCCAGGCCATCGAAGCGGCCGAAGCCGAAGCCGGGCTACCAGGGAAAGCAGGGACGCCGCCGAGAATCGTGGAGATGCCCGAGGACTCGACGGAGTTTACGCCGTTGTTGATTTCGATTTTGAGATTTGAAGTGTGTGAGTTGATGAGGAGTATTTGGTGGGAACGACAACGGCCGTCGGGGAGACGTCCGGGTATTCCGGATATGTTGAAGAGGGCTTATGAGTTCCATGGGGTGATGAAGGGGAAGTATCGGCGGATATTTCTGTCGGAAGATCCGTTGGTTAAGTATGCTGACATGGCGTTTTCCTTGATGATCCACCGTGTCTACGTCGTCGTCCTCCTCCGCTACCACGCCCCAGCAACAGCCCCTCTACCCCCCCTGTACCAAACCCTCCAAGTACACACCTGCATCCGCATCGCCGAACTAGCCGTCCGTCTCGCCACCGACCCCATACACTCCCGCTTCGCCTGGTACCTAGGCGCACAAACCCAACACCAACCCGCGCTCCTCCTCGCGCATGAAATCTACACCAACCCATCCTCCCCCGAAGCCGACCGCATCTGGAGAATCCTCGATTACATCTACCACCTGAACCCCGTCGAGTCACGAGCCGACAAGACGAAGCGGATGATGGGGGAAATTATGGGGAAGTTACGCGTGTATAGGGAGTTAAGGACGCCGTCGTGGATGGTCGACCCGAGACATTTGAATGTGTGGAGAGCGCGCTTGGAGAAGAGGAGACGGGAGCAGGAGGCGGAGGGTGACGAGGGACGAGAGGCGGGGCCGGGTCCGTCCGGGTGGAGACCGGGGCCGGAGGGGAATGTTGGGGGGTATTATGGGTGGGGGCCGGGTGGGTATGATGCGAATGTACATGTTGCAGGACCGACGGGGAATGGACAAGTAGGAACTCCTTTGGTCAAAGTTGAAGACGAGGAGATTCTAGTGCCGAGAGCACCGGACGATATGGCGTATGATATCTTGGAATTTATTTTCCCTAGGGATGGAGTTACGGGGGAGTTATTACTGGATGGACATGTAGTTGAGGGACAGTAGGATGGATAAAATAGAATAGATCATCATGTCATTAAGCAATTAAACAAGCAATACAAAGATAAACAACAAAAGAAACTTCTCAACCAGTCTAGACACTTCCAACTGAGGAATCCGGCATTTGGCTATGCACACTTACACCACCCGTCTCACTCCCCGTTCTTCTCGCCTCCGACGCTAAAACAACCTGTGCAGGATAAACCACGATTTCATCATCGCCCTGACCAGCATCATCACCCTTCTTCACCACCAACGGGAAAAGAATCATCCTAACAACAGCACCACGCGCCTCCAACTCCATAGGATCCTCCTTATTCCGTCCAACAACAGCCATAGTAGCAGCCCGGAATGGCACCGGCTCGATAAGGTCGCCGTTGGTGTCATATTCGGGTTCTGGCGGTGGAAGCATCTTATACTCGGCCTTTTGTCTGCGCATCTCAATGGAAAGATCGACAGCCTCATGGAGGACCTTGCGGAGTTGTGATTGTACTTGGTTCCGGAGGTGGTCTGGTGGTGCGAGGAGTGTTGACAGTGTCATGAGGATGGCTTGAACGACCGCCTCGGTGTCTTGTTGGCGGGAACGACGGAAGTTGTCACGACGCGCGAGGAGGGTTAGTGTTATGGCGCGCCATTGGCGGACTGCGGGGATAGGACCGATTTCGAGGAGGTGTTTTTCAAGTTGCTTGAGTTTACCGCGTTGTTCACGGTCCATACCGAAGAGGAAACGGGTAAAGATGAATTCCCAAATCATGGTCATGGTGACAGACATGAAGACGTCGCGGCGCTTGACGCGGTCACGGAGGTAGTGGTCGACATTGGTGTTATCAAGGACACACGAGTCAAGACGGTCGAGGATGCGCTCGTCGGAAATATGTAGAGTAGGCTTGCAGGTGTGACCGTCGGAGAACTTGCTGAAGCGGAGAATCCACTGTGAAACATGCTGGAAAAGTTGACCGCAACGGGCATCAAAGTGGTCTTCATTCCGGATAGTCAAATAAGACTCTGGGGCGCCAGCGTTGGCGAGAATCTGAGCTTGGAGTTCCCGGATACGGTTACGCGAATCTTCAAGTTGGCCACGGAGCATCTCGATTTCGGCGTCGCGCTCGGCAATTTCTCTATCGACATCGGCGTGGATTTCCCGTTCGCGACGGAGTTCTTCTTCGGTGACTTGTGAACGATCTTTAAGCTCCCCGTTGGTAACCTTGAGGCCCTTGTTGACTTCATGTAATCTTGATAACTCCTTGCGGACTTGTAACAAGTTGGTGTTTAAACGGTCGACTTCACCATTTCTCTCTGTCAGCATTACCGCCGCCTGGCGGGCAATACCGACTTCGAAGTTTTGACGTTCCTCCCGAAGAGCTTTGTTCTCAGCAAGTAACCCGTTGACTTTATTTTGTAACTCGTCCATACGCATGGAGCGACGGCGAGTCAAAGTCGCGGGAGATCCAGTGCCAACGGCCGCCTGGTAGTGGTGATTATAACCTGTTAGCATCATATTGGGCGATTTTTTTGTGCAAATGTAGATTGGAATGTGAATGTCGAGTGTCCAGTAGGTTGGCAGGTTCTAGCGTGGGAACTAGCCCAATATATGTCGTTGACAATCGTAGCTACCCGACCAAACAATGAAGACAATAGTCGCCACAGAATCGACGCAATAAAACAATAAAGAACCCGCAATATGCAGATGCAAGTACAAGATTGATCCGTCAATTATGAACCCACTTGCCGTGACGTGACTGAAGGAAAAATAGAGCGAGAGGAGCTGCAGAAGCGAGCAAGAGAAAGAGCGAAATTGTTCTGTTCCCTGACGAACCCCAGCTCGTCTCAGCACAATTTCCCCAGCGTCGAATAACCATTAAACCAGTGAAAAAAAACGAGGGGGGCTGGGCTGGCTGAGTTGACCCCAGTCTTACAGCCGAACCTTCCATTGATTCATTCGCTGCTTAAGTGGCGACAAGGATAAAAGCCTGCTAGGCCCGGGCACTTGCCTGGTTGGTCCACTCACCACGCGAGATATGTCGGTTGATTTTCGGCTGCTTGTGCGTGCGTGCATATATGCACATAAGTGGCGATTGAGAATGGCTGCGCTTGCAGAATGCATATGTTGTGGAAGATATATGGGGAGCGGTATAACTTACAAATTCTGTTTGGTGGTCGTTGTCAGATTCGTCAGGTTGGGGTACCCGTTTGAAGCCCGTGTTGGCCTTGATGGCGCCGGAGAAGTCTGAAAGTGACTGGGAAGGCCGGATAGGGTCTCTCAGGAAGTCCTCAGTGAGATCTTGAACAGACCGAGTAGACGGCCGGATAGCACCGGGGCGACGCTTTAATGTTTGACGACCAGCGGGCAAGGGAAGGTCCTGATAATCCTCAGAGTCAGGCCGACCAGGCGCAAGACCAGAGGAAGAGACCCGCCTAGCAAGTCTGAAAGAGCTAGCTACAGCCGCCGTGTCCGAAGACAACGGGGCAGTACCAGCTCTGTTCAAACTATACGAATCCGAAACACTCCTCGTAGAAACAGACTCCGTCGGAACCGCGCGGAACATTGAATTCCGGCTCCGTCTAGGCGTCAATGTACCACCCACAATAGAAGATTCACGACTTCTCGGTTCGGGAGTTTCCCTACCCTTCACCGGCTCAGGCAATGTCTTCTCGACCGACGGCTCTGGAATGTTAGTCCGGTGCGTCGTCGGAACAGGAGACTTGATCTCGAGCCGTTCAACGTGCTTGTTCGGTTGGAGGGGTTTAACAGGGTCAGTAGGACCGGCGCGGAACATGGACTTGCGCGGAGTGAGTTTTTGCGGCGAATCACCCTTGACGGAGATGCCGCGGTGGCGTTGAGGTGAGTCGTCACCAAGTCGGGGGGTCGTAGAACGGCCGCGGGGTTCCGGGGTGGTACAACGGGGAAGGTTGCTCATTGACGCGGGTCGATCAAGTGGCCTCATACGTTCAGCAAAGGTGGCACCATGACGGCCCTTCGGTTCCTCTGCCACAGGGGGTAAAGCGGTGATACTTCTCCGAGATGGCGAAGTTCTGTGGCCACTAACAACAGAGTCCTCAAGGTCAAGAGGGTCATCAATGTCGCTAGCAGTCAGGTTGTTCATACTTTGTACAGTCTTGATCTTCGACCCACGGTCACCAAGAATGGTGCCAATTGTATGGGCACGTTGAAGACGGCCGATTCGTTCCGAGGGGGAACTTTCGCGGCTTTGATAAGACCCGATGGAGGCGACATCATCCATGGCAGGACTCTGCGCACGCAGAATGGTGTCGTCAGCAGGGTTCGCAGACCGGAACTGTGCCAGTAAAGAGTCAATAGTAGTCTTCTCAATATCATCCTTTCTCTTCTTCTCCTCCTCCACAGTTAAAATCGGCGATTTCAACAAGGCTTCTTCATCCAGTACATCATCATCTTCTTCTTCAACTACAACATTCTTCTCTTCTTCTTCATCACCAAGATATTCTCCTGACAAGTGACTTCTCACACTCGGCTTCTTCAAAAAGCCCACACTCTTAGATTGGCCACCAAAGGCAGCAGCAACGTTTCTAACAGAGCCACTCCGTTCGACGCCCAAGTTCGCAATCTCAGTTGCTCTATCAACCGAAGATAAACGCTTAGTCGATTTGCGAGTAGCTGAAGCAATATCCTTACTCAAAGTAGCAACCGTAGGTCCAACTCTCGAAAGGGCGAGCACATTGTTGCCCTCATTTTGCTTACTCGGGAAGAGATCGCGGGATTTGGGATTCCGCAGGCTATGCAGGTAGTCGTCAGTCCGAGAAATAGGCCGGGGCATGGGAACAATGGATGGCATGGAGTCACGGGGTGTCTTAATCGTGTCGCGACTAGACGAGGGAGACTCGCCGAAGGAGTCATCTTGCCACCATTTTTTCTCTCGCTCGTTGTACGGTGCGACAGAAGCGGCATCAGACATCTCGGCCATGGACTTCATGGGCTTGATAGAAGAGTAAGCATCCATAGTATCCTCATAGTTGTCGTATTCAGGCATAGTCGACATGGCCCCGTCGTTAAGGCCGTAGTCAGATATCATGGATTCGGTGCTCTTACCAAACCCATGAGGAGGAAGGGTCTTAATCTTGTCACTGGAGACCCGCGGGTTAATAGGAGCTGCCTCCTTCAGAGAGTAATCGTCCTCCTCTGGAATTCTGGACGCCTCAGCAAGAAGACTATCTCGGTTACGTGACCGTCTGTGGTTGCCACTTCTCCGTCTTCTAGACCACGACGAACCAAAATCAAGATCCTGCTCATCTTCTTCCTCCGTCGGCGCAGAAAACTTGGGGTAATCCACGGGCATAGGGGGGACGGGAGGAATATCAGATTCATCATGGAACCAGTCCTGACCGATCTCAGACATGGGCGTAAGCTCCGACATCATGTCAGCTGGAGAAAAGCGCTTCATGTCGGGAGAGTCAGAACGGTCGATTGAATGCTGGGTGAGAGCTTGGAGGGTAAGTGGGGTGGATGACTCGGGGAGAGTAGACAAGGCAGATCTTGGGTTGCGGCGACGCTTTACGATCAGAGGGGCTTCGTCGTCTTCAGACTCCAAGGGAGTAGCAAAGCGTTTAATGGGAGACTTGGGAGACAACGGTTCAATCTCGGGCATAGCCTCAACAACAGGTTCTGGGACCTCTTCAACGACTTGAGGAGAAACCTCTTCAATCTCCTTGATAGGTTCAATGTCTTCATCACCCGGCTCGGCATAGGTAACGCCAACATTACTATCAATCTCATCTTCATAAGGACCAGGGGCAGCGGGCGCCTCAGGCTCGGCGGTAGGTGTCTTGCCGAAGCTCCATAGGTCCGAGAACCACGTAGATCTCATAGTTCCACGGGTAGGAGAAATAGCTGACAGGGAGCCAGAGCGGGCATGATCAGGGTCACTGTGGATAGAGTCCATGGTGTCATCAACCGTGTCGATGTCAGCAGGAGGGACCTCGAGCTTTGCGGATTCTTCAGTCTTGGGGGCCACAGATTCCTGGGAGAGGGGGGGCTCCAGCTGGATGGGAAGAGCTAACATTCCATTGTTGTCGGTAGGTGAAGTAACAGTAACCTCAGGCTCCAACTTCACACGGCCAATGTCTATCGAAGTGCGAGATCTAGACCTCGCACGACGGCGCTGAGTGTTGGAATTTTTCGGGCGCCAAGAGTCATTAACAAAATTTTCAGCCGAGATCTTAGCCGGCTTGACAGGAGAAACTGGCTCTTCAACAGGTGGGGCGGGTGTGGTAGCACGAGACCCGGTAGGAGTAGGTCCATTAACGACAAGAAGAGGGGCCAGAGGAACATTAGAAGTAGCTTCAGCAGGAGCTCTCTCGATATCAGTAGACTCTGCCTCAGGTTCAACATCAGGGTACGTCACCGCGCTCAAATCGCTGCGCTTGGAAGACGGGAGGCTGAGTGGTTGTGGCAAGTCGACAATAGAAAACGACCCGTGAAATGTAACTTCTCCCTCGAGGTTAAACGAGTCATCAAGGTTGGGTTCATCAGAGAACAAGCTGGACTCGGGGCCAAGACGGGGCGTAGTGATTGTGTTAATGTCACCGACGGGGGTGAGAGAGGCGACACTGGTATTGGCTTCCTCGGTGGGCGATTGTTCGGAGATTTGCGAGATGATAGAGTCCTCGATAGGTGAAGAGAGAAGCGGGAGAGAGGTGGGCTCCGTGGCCGGTGTGATTTGGTTCGGGGGATATTCGAGAATCGGCTGGGCGGAGATAACCGGTAGGTCAATGGGGGTTTCTTCGGGGATGACCTCGACGATCGGCTCTTCAATGGTCGTTTCATCGAAAGTTCGCATGACCATAACCTCCTGAACAGGCTCCTCAACAACGGGCTCGACAACTTCAATTCTCTCACGAACATCCTCCACAGTCTCAACAACCTCAACTTCGGGGGCCGACCATATAGACCCAAAGAGAGCCTGGGCAGTTTGACTTGACGGGATGATCGGGCTTGGTGAACGAGGAGGGGCAGGGACAACGGCAACAGAAAGGGATTCCGGGTCTGCGACAGTCGGGATATCGTAGGAGGGTAGTTCAATAGGGGCATGAACAATGGGAGTGATGACTTCCGGAACGGAAATCACGGGGGCCTCAAAGACAGGAACCGGCATCTTAACGGGGATCATCTCGCGAGAGACCATCTCCGACTCGACAGCCGGAACCTCCGGGATAACAGCCTCAACAATAGAAGCATCAACTCCCCCCTCGCTAACGAAAGAATCATCGACAAACGAGCTGTCACTAACAATCGAACTTCTCCTAGCCGCCTCCTTCGCCTTCCGCGCCGCCTTTCTCCTCTGCGACCGACTCAACTTTTTCCCACCATCACTAGTGAATCCCGGTGTATTCGGAGTAACAGGCGTACCGGGTGCTTCCTCAACGTCGTCATGAACAGGAGTCGGCGGCCGGGGAATATCGTGCACGGACCCATCCTGTTCCGGAACGGCGACGGAAGCAACGACAGGGATGTCATCGACTACAGTCTCCGACAAGAAGGATTCGACCACGGGGGAAGCAGCGGGAAGTGGGTCGATTGACTTGTCATGTAGTGGGGCGTCGAGTGATGAAGAATCTGCGAGAGGATCAACTACCTCTGCAATAGAATCCCCCTGAACAGGGGTATGGCTCCGGGGTTGTTCGGTGTGCGAAATCGCCACCTCCGGAGAGGCTTCCAAGGCGTCTTCAGTGATGGAAGGAAGGACGTCATCCTCGGGCAACGGTAAAGCCAAAGCGCTTTCCAAATCATTGGCTAAAAGAACGAAAAAATGGTTAGCCTAATCATGCACCAAAAATATCTACCCAATATATACAATCCAGCCCAACCGAATGTACCCTGACGTCACCCTGCATTCCGCTCCGCACCACCTGCATCTGCATCACAACCCAACTCCATCCATCGGCGCTGACTCAGCAGCCACCGGTTCGCAAGCACGCATGCCTTAAGGAATAATCCAAAGCATACATGATTCGCTCACGGGGTTACAAAGCAGTGCAAGGAAATGCATTAAGTACGACAACAACAACATATCAATCAGGCAGCCGGTGACTGTCTGGGTACAAACGACGATCCTAGGGAACCAAGGGGTGGGACATGTCCAACGTGAAACTAAGAGCGCGAGATTGACCCGGATGTAGACGAGCGAAGAGGTCGGCGAGGTCGCGGGTCTACGTTGTTAGAGTAGAGCCCGTTGTCTCCCGACGTTTTGCCGCGCGGAACCGGGATAGAACTTCCCGCCCGAGCGGTCGCTACCGTTGGTTGACCTCTAGCGGGGACAAATGCCTGCGTTGGCGGAATTGCAGTTCTAGCAGGAGTTTGCGTCAAACCAGGCGGTCTCAACGTGCGAGTGTTTTTCCGTCTAAGTCCCGGCGGTCTCGGCCCCACAGAAACACCCCCTAAATTACCTCCTCCTATCCCTCCTCCATTCATAAACTCGTCTTGTGGCGGTAAAACACTCCGACTAGATGACCTACCCAATTGTTGCCTCAAGTGGCTATCTATAGGCGGAGCAAAGTCCGGGCCTCCTCGTAAATCGAACCCCTCTACTTCGTGGCCTACACGCGGTGTATGTGCGATCTTGTGCACTTTGTCGAATTCAAAGCTAGGGGCATCTCCCTTTTCAATAGCCTCCTTGGCTTCTGTAGAAAGAAGATTGCTAGCATCTCCTTCAATGGTTGTTACCTCTACGACGGGGACAGTAATGTCCGCGGGCTTGTCATTGTCATCCATCGTCGGCGCCTCGTCGAAGTATGGCTGATCTAGGTCCAAGGCGGGAGTCTTGACGGTTGACTCTTTGATGGTTGTGATGGTGTTAGACATGAGGTTAATTGTGTGGACTGCCTTGCGCAGACGGGATCTGACAGAGGTCTTCTCGCCGGGCGTAGGGATAAGGGAGCGCTTAAGAGCAGCCTTGGCAGGGCTCATGACAGGAGCTGCGGCGGCAACCGTAGTAGGGGATAGTTCTAAATCTCGTATTAGTTCGGTTCGTAATGAGGACTCTTTTGTAGACATACCGCTGGTAGGCGACGTAACAGCCTTCTCAACAGAGGCTTCCGCAGCAGAAACAACATCTGCCTTGGGCAAAGTCTCGAATACAGGACCCTGTTCAGCAACAGGCGAGGCCTTTGGAGTCGGAATATCCTCCTCCGGGAGCTTCTTTGGCGTCTTTTCACTCTCAACAGACTTTGTAGGGGAGCCCTTGAACTTGGAAACTACATAGGGGATCCGACTAAGACCCCACATACGCGTAGGAGTTCTCGGGGAAACCACAGGTTCCTCGACGACTTGTTTGACGGGAACCACCTCCTTATTCTCAGTTTCGGAAACAACAGAGACGACGTCCCCATCAGAGTGTTCGGCGGTTTCATCGACAGGTGGTGCGAGAGAAGGAGGAGCATGGCTGCCGGAGCCGAACATTCCACGGACTTGGGAAAATCTGTGTCCGCCGAAGCCTAAACCGGGAGCAAAAGAAGGAGCCAATGGTGCGTTTTCAAATGTAATTCCACTACGGTCAAGATTAGGAGAGTTGTCCAACGACATAGGATCATGGTCAGTCTCTACGTCGCCGACGGATTCAGGACCGGAAACGGGAACTAAGGCGCGGGGTGTGGTGCGAGCCTCAGGCTCCTCATCAGGCATGCCGCCTTCAGAACTAGTGTCATAGTTGGTCCCGGAAGCGACAGAAACGGCATCAGCATCAAGTGTGGCAGAACCCGGAGCGAGCAGGGTAGTATCAGCAGGGACATCAGCATCGTTGGTGAACACAGGAGTGGCAACGGGTGAGAACGTAATATCACAACCAAAATCAGGCTCGGCAGTAGTCTCTTCCGAAGGCTTCAAAGGGGTATCACCAGCAAAGATGGAATCATGGCTCATTACAGGGGTCTGTGGGATGGTACCTTGGCGTTTAAGCACGGGAGTCGAAGGGCCAAGGACGGGTGAGAAGACTGGGTCATCATCCATGGTGGGGGTCAAAGGCGTCTCTATCGGCTCAGGAAGAGCCTCGGGAACGGCAGTGAACACGGGCGATGAAGGGACTTGATTGACTTCGGAAACTTCCTCGGCGGGCTCCTGGACTTCCACCGGGCTGATGGTCTCCATGACGGATTCCCCATCACCAGGCAAAGCGGGCGAAGAAACACCAACAGAAGAGTCGGAAGCTTCAGAGACCTCGGGAATTTGGTCGAGATGATGTGTCTGGTAAAAGCCATGTTCCTGAGAATAGCGTCTCTCGGTGGGCTGTTCAACAGCGGGTTCTTCAACAACAGCCTCGTCGGCAGCAACAACAATGGCATTGTCAATCTCTACAGCAGCCTCGGCGGCGGCCTCGGAAATAGGCTCAATAGTGACCTCCGTGGTAACCTCGGGAATCTCAGAATCCGAAACGTCACTGTCGGCATCACTGATTGGCTCATCAACAATATGCATCAATAGGTTTGGCGGAGTAGCAGCTCTAGGTGGGAGGGAGTCTTGTGGGTTCCAGTCCATGTCATCGAGTAAAGCAATAGTGTCATTCGATGGAACACTTGGATGGGAGTCTGAACCACTGTCACCAGATTCGACCACTACAGGCGCAACGTCAACTCCATCACCGATCTCTGCCAAGTGCACCTCTCTAACTACCTCGTGGCCAGTCTCCAACAAATGATGATTGACCGGCTCCGCAGCATCACCGTATCCAGATTCAATAGCCGCAAGCTCCAGGGCGTCCTGGCCCATAGCCAGATCGACGAGAGAGAGTTTACGGGGAATCTCATCAGACTCAGCAATGGCGGACTCGTACTCGGTGGAGGGGGAGTTGACTACTGAGTCGCGGAGTTCAACGACGTCCGCGGGAACGTCGGCAAAGGCGAATGAGACAGATTTGCGCTTCTTGTTCGGGGAGGATTGTGCTGAGGTGGGAAGGACTTCAGGAGTGGAAGGACGGAATTCAGCCGGAGTATCAACCACGGCGGTTTCAACCGGAGTTTCCTCGACAACCTCATTCTCAGGGACAATCTCCGCCAAGGAAGTTTCACTAACACCCTCCAAAACAGTAGAAACAGCACGCGAAGTGAGCTCATCTTGGCCAGACACATCAGGAATAACATCCTCAGGCACCTCGGGGAAGTTCTCGGCAACCGGGGAGGCGCCACGAACAGGGGAGGTTGCCCGAACTGGAGAGTGAGAGAGAATAGGCTGGGCGGCGCGCACAGGGGAAATGGAACGGACGTGTGGGCCGGCGCGAATGGGGGAGACAGAGCAGACGGGCGTGGCAGTTTCAGTGGGCAAAGACTCAATAACGGAAGTGTCGACGGCAACTTCGCTGACGGTCTCGATGGAAGCTTCAACTGGGGTCTCAATCGGGACTTCGGTAGCAACATCCGTGAAATCCTCAGTGGGAGCTTCAGTGGGCAGAGTCTCAGTCGAAACAGGCTCAGAAATGGGGATCTCCGAAACCTCTTCGAAGACAGTAATCTCAACGGGAACAGTTTCAGAGACAACGTCCTCAGAAACTGGCACCTGAAGAGTAGGTTCTTCAATAACGTGCTCAATCTCGTCGGCAACGGGTGTAACAGCACGGACTTGTTCAATAGGCTCAGGAACCTCGACAACTTCAACAGGCTCTTCAATGGTAGCGTCAATCTCAGGAACAACAGACTCGACGACCTCGGGAACAGAAGTCTCAATAACCTCGAGAGTAGGAGTCTCAGGGGCGTCGGGAGTAGAAGTCTCAACGACCTCAACGTTAACAGCCTGAGGAGACTCCTCTGTCCGAATCTCTCTTTCCAAAGCCACAGGGCTCTCGGCACGAACAGAAGCAGCGGGTGTGGATGCCGCAGGGATAGTTTTCTCCGGAACGAAGGATTCAATGGCAGGGGTGGGAATGGAGAACTCGCGAGTTTCTTCGGGGACGGTCTCAGTGGCGATTTCCTTAGATACGGGGGCTTCGACGGGAGACTCGGTGACGATTTCGGGTTCGGTAGCAGAAACCACAGGAATATCGAGAGTGGAAGGAGCTTCGGTAGTAAACTCAGCAACGTCCTTAGCAGACTCAACAGCTTTCTCGGCCGTAGGAACAGGTTCGATGTACCCGAAGATATCCTCGGGTAATCCCTCTTCAGCAGTCTGTTCACTGATCTCCTTGACCTCTTCAACAAACTCAGGCGCAACAGCATTCTCGGAAACAACGGGCACATCTGTCTCAACGACCTCGGCAGACTCCGCGCGGGGGATCTCTTCAACTACAGAACTGGCAAACTGCCCTTCGGGAATGTCCTGAACATCACCAACGGGAGCTGCGAGCTCGGGAGCATCTTGATTGCCGGGGGTTGTCTCGATAGGGGCGGTGGGGATGTCGACCTCGGAGGGTTCTTGGATGGGAGATTCTTCGATGGAGATTTCAGCGGGTGTGACTTCGATAATCTCAACAGGGGGGGCGGTCTCCGACACTTCCGCAAGAGTATTCTTAGTAACAGGCTCCTCAATAGCAACAGAAACAGGTTCAACCGTAGCTTCTACTGTCTCCGGAGCCTCCTCAACAACCTCAGTCTCAACAACAGGCTCCGCGATAGGCACAAGGGCAACCTCAGAAACAGGCTCAGAGATATCAATGGGTTCGAACTCGGGGTCGGCAAGATGAAGAGGGGCAAGCACAGGTGTCGTTCCAACAGGCTTGAAGAGGATAGAGTCGGGGTTAATGATGGGGGAGACGGGGTGTACAACCTCGCAGCCAATAGGGTGAGTGAAAACCGGGGATCTGGGGATGACAACGGCGATGGGCTCGGTGGGTGAGGTGACAGTCTCAGGAACAGAGACCTCAGAGGTAGGTTCAACGGCAGGTACAACCTCGACAGGGAGAGTAGAATCGGTGGGCTCGGAAGTTTCGACAGTATCGACAACCTCGGGAGTTGATTCAGGGAGAGCACGGTCGACAGTCTCGGAGATCTCGACGGTCTCTGTGCTCTTAGTGAGCTGGTCAGATTCCACAGTCTCAGGTGCCTTTTCATGTTCGATAGATTCAATGGGCTGAACGGGCTCGGCAATGTCAACAGGCTTAGGGACCTCGGCAGACTTAGTAACTTCCACCGGCTCAGAAACCTCAACTGGCTGAATGACTTCAGAAGTCTCAATAGGCTGAGAGCGGTCAACAGACTCGTTGGTATCAACAGTGTCGACAAACTCAACGGGCTCCGTGATATTGACAGTCTCGATAGGGGCAGGCTCGTCAATCTTGGCAACAGACTCGGCTGTCTCAACAGCAACGGGCTCAGTCGTCTCAACAGCCTCAACGGGCTCGACAATCTCAGCCAACTGAACGGGTTCAGTGACTTCGACAGCCTCACCTTCACGGGGTGTTTCAGGGACAATCTCAGAGGGAACCTCGGGAACCTCATAAACCTCACGAGCAATATCACGAGTCTCATTCTCAGTAGCAGCAATGACATCAGGAACAACCTGAGTAGCTGTCTCAGAAACGTCAATAGGCTGGATCTCAAAAGGCTGGTCGATAGCCTGAACCTCACGCTCAGTGACAATATCAACAGGCTCATTAACGGGGATGACTTCGGAAACGGGCTCTTCGACGATTTGAGCGACAGGTTCAGTGATAGTCTCGGCCGTGGATTCATTGACAGGTTCATCGGCAGGAAGAACGTGGGCCTCGAGGGAGTTCTCAAAAGCCGGGATTTCAACGGGCTGCGACTCAGACTGTTCAATAGGTTGTATAATCACGTTGGGCTCTTCAGTGGGCTGGGCCTGGAATTCGTGAGAAATCTCAGCGGCTTGGTCAATGGGTTGAGCCTGGAAGTCGTGAGAAACCTCGGCGACTTCGTCGATGGGTTGAACCAGGAAGTCACGAGAAATCTCGGTGACTTGTTCAATAGGTTGAAGCTCAGACTGTGGGGTGGTTATATAGTTAGTCTCGGGTACACCATCAGTATCAAAAACAATGTTACGAACCTGGGCAACGTCCTCGGTGATTTCAACGGGGACTTGGGTATCTTCCTCGACACGAGTGGTCTCTTCTGTGACGGTGGGTGTCTCTTGGGAGTCGGTAATGATGATCTCACGAGGGGTATCAACAGATTCAACAGCCTCAATGGTATGGGCAGGAATGACAGACTCAGTGAGAATTTCAGCATCGGAAGTAGGGGCCTCAATGGCAATGGGAGACTCAATAGAAGGGATCTCGGCAGTGAAAGGAGTGTCAACAATGACAGGATCATCAATGGAAGCGGGGATTTCGCAAGAAACCGGGGCATCAGCTGAAATCGGAACCTCAGTGAACGCGGGAGTATCGACAGACGCGGGAGCTTCAATGAAAGCAGGGCCCTCGGCCGGAGCGAGAACGTCAGTCAAGGCGGGAGCCTGGACATCAACAGGAGCTTCAGTGACATCAGGAGCCTGAGTAGAAACAGGAACATCCTCGGTGACACTCTTTTCAGCCCAAGACAACTCGGGATACTCAGTGTGACCTTCAGGAAGTTCAGCCCCAGGCTGGACATCGGTGATTTCGCGGGAGATGATGGGCGAAATTGGGCGGGGAGTGTCAAAGGCAAGCTCGGTAGGTTCGGCAACAGTTTCGACGGCTGATTCAACAGGAGTAGCAATGGCCTGTTCGACCGTGGGTTCGGTAGACTCAGCGGACTCAGCAACAGGCTCAGCGACAGGTTCAATGACGGACTCAGCAGCAGTCTCAATAGCAGACTCGACAACAGGTTCAGTGGCAGACTCGACAAAAGTATCCACAGGCTCAACAGCCTCCACTCTATCCAAAGAAACCGGTGAAACAGCCCGAACATCCTCCTTAACAGCCTCCTGAACTGGGGTAGTATAGTAAACCTCCGGCTCCTCGTCGAAAACAGGGACATCCTGACTACCCTCCAAAGTCTCAACAACTTCGGTGATCTCCCGAGGTCCTTCAGCAGACTCCTCCTCTAATGAAATTGGCTCAACGTCTTCAACGGGGATAGACGCGACAAAAGGGGGAGTTGTGTAGAAGGTTACGGCTTCGGTCTCAGAAGGAGTAGGGGAAGTAGGACGGAGTTGGGGTTCAGCAGAAGGGCTGAGAATCGGGGATGTGGGTTGGATGGGTTGGGTGGTCTCAACGGTGGTGAGATCTTGAACGGGTGTCTCTGACTCATAGATAGCAACGGGAGTGTCAGCACGAGACACGGGAAGAGCAACCTCTGAAGCATTAACGGCTGGTTCGGTAGTCTCTCCAGTAACCTCGGCAATCTCTGTAACGGGCTCCTCAACCTCCTTAAATTCTTCAACATCCTCTACGTGTGGCTCCTCAGCAATCTCGTTTAAAACACCCTCCAAAGTCAACGGCTCCACCTCTTGAATCTCTACAAGTTGTACCTCTCTCTCCCCGTCCAAAGTCAAGTCTTCAACACTCTCATCGTCACCAAACTGAGAAATCGGCGAGCCAAACACGGGTGTTTGCGCGTTAAAGTCCGGGGTGGCGACACGTTGAGGAGGAGACGCGGGAACGGAGAGGGTTGTGTGGGGGTCGGTAGGGTTGATAGCAGGAGAAGACGGAGAAGAAGCGGCGACATTAGGAGAAGTAGGTACGTAGTCAAGGGTGGAAGGGGAGGTCGTGGGTTCGAAAACGGGGGTAGAAGGAGCAATGGCATGAAGAGAATCAGGAGCAGCTTCAAAGACGGGTGTAGAGGGGGCGATTTCACGAGAAGATTCAGGAATAGCCTCAAAAATAGGAGTAGTAGGGGCAATTGCATGAGGAGAGGAAGGTGCAACCTCAAAAGAAGGTGTGGAAGCAGCGATGTCGTGAGATGATTCAGGAACAGTCTCAAAGATGGGGGTCGAAGGAGCAATGTCACGGGAAGCTTCAGGAACAGCCTCGAAGATGGGGGTGGAAGGAGCAATGTCACGGGAGGCTTCAGGAACAGCCTCGAAGATGGGGGTGGAAGGAGCAATGTCACGGGAAGCTTCAGGAACAGCCTCGAGGACGGGGGTAGAAGGAACGACAGCCTGAGGAGAATCAGGGGCAGCTTCAAAGACAGGTGTTGAAGGAGCAATTTCACGAGAAGATTCGGGAACAGCTTCATAAACGGGAGTAGAAGGAGCCACATCACGAACCTCGGAATCAGGGACACTCTCAAAAGCCGGCGTAGAAGGGGCCACCGCCATTGGCGACGACGGGCCCGTTTCAAAAACCGGAGTTGAACACTCTACCCCACGAACAGGGGACTGGGCATCCTCAAAGCCAGACGTTGTCTCAACCGGGGTAATCTCAACAGACGCGGAAGAAGCCGGTCGTGAAGGATCCTGTTGGCGCTCAGGTGACACGGGCTGTGACACATGGTGAGACTCGATCGGTGTAGCAGGACGGAAGGATTCCGGTGTTTGTACGACGGTGTCTTCGATAGGGAGGGCTTCAGACAGGGGGATTTGGCTGACGGGTGAAGCAGGGCGACTTGGGATTTCCTCAACGGGGGTGTCCCGAGAGAGATCCGAAGCAATGATACCTGCGGCAACACCGCCTACTGCATACCGAACGGGCAGTCTAGGAACCTCGGGGATATCCGCTGGGGGCCCTTCAAACCGGCCGCTCTCCAACTCAACGGTACCCGGCGTGGTACCAGGCGTAGTTCCAGGGGTTGTCCCGCGGGACCGAGCCTCGGTAGCTTCCCGTTTGATCTCCCTCAACTTCATCTTATTCCGCAACTTTCTCAACCGTTTCTTCGCTTTTCTGGAAAGGGGCTTGGGAGCATCACCTGATGGGGTGACGGTAGGCGTGTCTTCTGTTCCGTAGGTAGCGAAGAATTCGGTATCGGACATGGCATCAAGGGAGTCAGGTTCAGACTCATTTCCTAGATCTGGGGTTTCAGGAGTCTGGGGCATGGGAGGGGCAGATACAGGTTCGGCTATGGGAGTAACGGGTTCGGGTGTGACTGCGCGAACGGGAGGTGTAGCTGGTCTGTAGAAACGGGGGATTTCACCCATCTCAGGCTCTTTCAACTCCCCATCAAAAGAAGGTTCTGGCGCGGAAATAACGGGGTCTTCGTGGTCAGAGTCGAATCCGGGAGTCTGGGCACGCGAAGGGATGTCATCCAGAACAGGTGAAAGTACAGGAGACGCCGGCTTTGAAACATTCTCGGTTGGTGGCAGGTTAAACTGCGGGCTGTCAACAGGTAAAGTCGGCGATACAGCACGAGAACCAGTCTCTTCGAACCTCTCAGGCACGATCATCTCCTCTGGAACACCCTCAACGGCGTGCTCTCTCCAATCATTCTCGCCTACTCTACCATCAGATTTACTCCTCGGACGCCCTTCACCCGGCTTAGCGTAACTCCCCAAGCACAACGGGATTGTCCCAACGGCATGGATAAACGAAACACTTCTCGATGAGCCATGTTTCTTCGTCGAGGCTAAATCATCAGGCGACGACGGTCCCGAACGCGGACGAATCCACTCAACGGGAATCGCCGTGGTCGAAGGCGACCGAATCGGGGTAGACGAGACCGAGGAGATCCGTTTACGCGAAGGCGTCGACGACAAAAGAAGTTGGCTGTTAGGTGAATCAGGACGACTATCCGGAAGAGCTGGGAGACTAGCCGGTGGCAGTTCAGGGGTGGACGGGTCGCTGGGGGGAAGAAGAAGGAGATCTCCGTACAGAGGGTCAATAGCGGGTTTAGCAGGACGGGCAGTGGTGATTTCGGGGTCGAGATAAGGAGGAGTGGATGGAGCAGGGATGTCTAAGACCAGAGGGGCTGTACCGGTACGGGTTAGTGGGTCGGGAGTGATGGTGCGGAAGACGGGTTCAGGGCGGGGTTGGGCGGGAGGTGTCTGGACACGAGGAGGAGCCTGGGGAGTTACCTCTACGGGCTCACCAAGTGTCACCTCCTGCATAGACCTTCTCAATCTCAACCCTGAACCAGGACGACTCCCGCGTCTAATCTCATCATCCTCCTCCTCCAAAATCTCTCTAACCCTGGGACTTCCATAAAAGCTTGGCTCCTCCGTAACTCTCTCCGAGTCAAAGCCCGCAAGGGTCAATCCCGCGGCAACAACACCGCTGAATTCCACAGGGTCACCAGTTTCACCAGGCACAGGGTCATCAGGAAGAGAAGACGGCGAGTACAGGTGGGAAGACTATTTTATTGGCATCAGTATCTATTTATCACATCACGGTTGGGGGGTTGGTTGTAGCTACCTCGTGAACCGAGTCGATTTCGGAAATGGAATCTTCTTCGTGGGGCGGAGACGGGGGAACGAGTGTCTCGGGAGTCTTCTGGGGGGTTGTAGGACGAGGAATGTCCCGAGTAGCAGGCTCAACTGACGTAGGAGCGCTAGGTTTGACGGGAGGAGACTCCACTGTGGGTTGGTCATCCGAAGGGACAGTCCGTTTGGTCCATGCATCGGCGGCAGCAGAGCCGGCGGCTCCAGCTGCTCCGGCGGCGGTGGTTGCGGCAACAGCAATTCCGGCGGTTGTAACGGCGGCAATTTTACTCCACGTGGACCAGCCCGATCCTGACCCCGACTCAACAACCTCCTTTTCTTGAACCCGGTGTTCTCTAAGTTTCTCCTTCTCAACAAATACATCCTTCTTGGTCTCCTCTGGCTCTCTACACTCCTCAATACTCTCCAACTCCCGTGGCCGATCCCTCTCCTCCCTCCGCACACTCTGCTCTCTCCGTGCCGGGGAAACCTCCGGAGTAGGCCGGATGATGTTCAACAACGGACGATCACGCTCAGCAGAGGGGTCACGAACAGACTCAGTGAGAGGTGGGGCAGGCACAGGGAGACGCGGATGGTCGATGATGTTATCGATGCGGACATCTGCGTTGGGGGGTGCATAGGGTTTCTGAGAGGGCGATCTAGATCTAGATCTAGAAACAGAGGGAGGTGGAGAGCGCCGACGTGGACGAACGGGACTAGGTGAGCGGTCGGCTTGTGAAGGGGACATGGCCCTGCGACTGCGGGGTGAAGGACCGGGAGATCTACCACGGGGGCTTCTCGAGCGTTCCCGGGAGGCATGTCTCTCACGGTGCTTGGCAAGACTCTGTAAAATCTCCTCTGGATCGTAGATAGGCGAGGGAATATCCTTTAACTGTGGCGCCACATCAACGATATGCGCTGGCTCCTTGACAACCTTCACAGGTGCAGGGACATATCTAGGCGGTGAGATATCTCGTGGAACTTGACTTCTCACATCCCGCTTAGGTGAATCCCTCATAACCGGCTCAGGTGAGCGTCTCCGTGGCGGGGAAACTTGTCTAGAAGGTACAACAGGCTCGATAGAGGCCTTGACAACTTCCCGTTCACGTTCCCTTGGTCTCTCATGATCTCTTTCGCGTTCTCTCTCGTGCTTGTCAGCCTTCTTTTCCACATGGTCAATGACCTTGGCGGTGGCTACTGCAGCGACACCTCCGTAGACGGCGCCTTTGAGGGCATTGTTGATGGAGGATTTTGGAGGTTCGGATGGAGGGAGGGAGCGGGGTTCGGGGCGAGCTTGTTGGACGGGGACAGGACGAGATTCGGGGCGAGCTTGCTGTACTGGGAGAGGACGAGATTCAGGGCGAGCTTGCTGGGCTGGGGCAGGCCGAGATTCAGAGCTTGATTGTTGCACAGGAGCCGCCCGAGGTTCAGATCTAACTTGTGACACAGGAGCAACGCGAGGTTCATATCTAGGTTGTTGAACCGACGCAGGCCTCGACTCGGGCCTTTGTTGTGAAACTGGTGCAGCTCTCACCTCAGATCTCCCCTGCTGCCCGGGCACTGGGGGCGTCGGCCGACTATGAATAATACTCAACACCCTCTGTTGCTCACTCGTCAAGTTCCTCTGTCCGTCCTTCTTCACCAACGTCTTCCCAGGGCTCGTCAACTTAGGCGATATAATCGATTGTCTACCACCAGCCGAGCCCGGTCTCATAGCCGTAGGGGACATCCTATCAGCAAACGAAACAGAGTTTGTCCGCTGATGCGGCTGCGGTACACTGATAGGTGCGGGGGCGTTGAACCGTTCTCGGGCTTTCTTCTCGGCTAACTGATCGGCGATGAAGTTCGTAGCAGCGGCAATTGTGGAGGCGGTAGCAGCGGTCTTGAGAATGTTACTTCCCATAGACGGTTTCCGTGGGGAATTCCTTGAGACCAACTGGGCGGTTGCCGTGCGAGGTGATGGGCCAGGTGACCGCTGAGATTGGGGAACTAGATACTGGAATGGATCTAACTTCGCCTGCTCCCGTGGTTGAACCTTGGGTGGCTGCATCTGCTGTGTCGGCTGTGCTCGTTGCACGTAGATTCCCGAATCCTGGATCTTCCCCTTTCCATGCGGAGAAATCACAGTCTCGTAAATCCCAGAGGGTCCAATACTACTGACTCCCGAGGTATTCGAGACTTTTCTAACTTCCTCAGGACTCTTGATATTGTAAATCGACGAAGGCACACGAGACATGGCCTTGGGCTGGTTCAATGGTAACTCGCGGGGAGTCGGGCGGAGTTGACGGGGTGGGTTTTTCTTGGCAGGTTGTTTATCGCCTGATGAGAAAAACATGTATCCTCTTGCCTCTGGTGGTGATGAAGAAATGGGCTTGCGGAGAGATGATGTGGATGCACCATACGCCAAGCCATCTGAGTCGTCACTAGAAGATGATTCTTCCGCAGCACTCTCCCACTCATCCTCCGAGTTCGTGTCATTATCATACGCTAAATTCGAGTCAATGGACTCCCGATTACGAATGGTTTTCTTAGACGCTCTCTTGACCAAAGACCCCTTACTCTTCGTAGCCGTCTCATGTCCACTAAACGCCTTTTCGAGATTCATCAACTCATTCTTAATATGAATAAGTTCCGAGTCAAGATCCTCAGGGGACGCGGCACGTCTCCGGCGCATAGAATTTCTAGAGCCTCGTGATCTTGGCTTTTGCACGGCAGGAAGGACATTTGGTTCAGGACGAGGCGTTGAGTGGCTGGAGTTGGACAGAGCGGTTGTCGGGGATTTACGCCCGGAGAGAGCAGCTCCGGCGGCTAAGCCGGCAGCGGCACCAACTAGCGGGGCGACGGAGGATATGGTGCGTTTCGGTTGTGGTTGTTGCGGTGGTGGCTGCTGAGGAGCGTATTGTCCCGTAGGTCTCGCGGTGTGGACGGTGGAACTAGATCCTGGTCTTACACTTGGCGGTTGACTACCCATATGAGACCCAGGATACATCATCCCTGGGGCCATCGGCATGCCAGGATACATTGGTGGTGCGGGATATCCATAATACCCATAAGTCGGCATACCATAGGGATACGCAACCGGCTGTTGAACCTGTTGCACTGGTCTTCTCTCCCCATCAGAATCCGAATCCGAAGGCCGATCAATATAGCCCGTACCATAAGCCAAATCCGAACTCAAACTCGACGAAGAAGAATTCGCCCTCGCCAAAGTCCCCTGCATCTTAACCAAGCTCTTCCTCGGCTTAATAAACGAAAGAATCCCCGATTTCCCCTTCACAGAGCGATTTTTCCCCCGTCGCGCCCTCCGCTGTCTCGTCCGTTCCGACCGGGAACTTCCCGAAGACAACGACGCCGGCGACCGCGAGCGTCTTTGTCGAAGAGTTCGCTCCGGCTGTACGTTTGTGGGTACCGGAGTGGCGGATTGGCTGGTGGCCCATTGGCTTGACGATGCATATCCTGCTGCTGTGGAAGCGGCGGCGGGTGCAGCGGCGGGTGCGGCGGCGATGGGACGTGGAGTTACCTGGCTGGAGGGGGCGCCGTAGTACGGTGGCATGTAGCCTGGGCCTGCTTGATAGGGAACATAGCCGAATGGCGCGGGATAGTGGCCGTGTGCTGGGGGCGGCGGCATGTATCCATGCATAGGCTGTGGGTAGTTTTGAAAACGCGGGTCTGGGAAAGACGCCGAAGGATACTGATAGCCATAGACTTGTGGTTGTTGCTGATGCTGCTGTTGCTGTTGCTGTTGCTGATGCTGTTGCTGCTGATGCTGCTGGCGCTGTTGCTGATGCGGTTGCTGATGCTGTTGCGGCGGGGGCGACGGCTTTGCGCGGGGCGGTGAAGAGCCATGAGCCGGGGCAGGAGGCAACGGTTGTTGATTTCTCAAGGCGGTAGTTGCGGGGTTTCCGGGGAGATAGGAATGCGCGGGATAGGAAGGACGATGAGAATCGGGACGGTGGCGTGGAGGTGACATTTTGGATGATTAAGCGTGATGAATGAATGATTACTTTGGAGAGGTGTGAATGTGGATATAAAAAGGTCGTAAAATATCAATGGTGATTTGTAGATTTCACAGATTCTAAAAGGGGGTTCTAGTTAGTTAATGGTGTATTGCATAGCGCGTCGACGAAAAGACCCACGATTGAAGCTATTCCCCTAAGCCATTGGGCGTAGCTCGTGGCAATAGCAAAGTAAGTGCAAAGAAAAAAGGAAGGAGCGAAAAAATGCCTGGAAATGATCAAAGCTGGAGAATCGCCGGTGGACAAGACGACGTGCTTGGTGGATTGGAGGAATTAACAAGTTACTTTGGTTGGTACAAGTGCAAGTCAGGTCGTCGGTCGGGG
>MJMS01000007.1:47875-123069 GCA_002018275.1 Huntiella bhutanensis
GGGGGGGACTCGTTCGCTCAGTCAGTCAGGGCTACGCTTGGCTACGCTTGGCTACGCTGGCTGGCTGGCTGGCTGGGGCTTTTCCCATTTACTACTGGCTGAAGTATCCGCGTCCTAGGCTATTTCCCACGCACGCACGGGCGACGGACAATGTAACGGGCTTTTCATGACCCCAGTAGCCAGCTGGTCGGGCTGGTGCATACATAAAAGACAGAGAGGATGTATGAGGACACCCTTAATTCAAAACGGGGACTCGACTACACTACTTTTCATGGGCTTGTGGAATGGTGATATTATCGTGGATATACATGAATGCAGCCACCCGACCCGAGTCCTCAACTAGTCGATTCCAAACACGTCAAGTCATTGTTCTTTCCTTTAGATGATAAACAAGCTCCATCTATCCACATGTCAAGACCTATAGCCCAATTGACGCCAATCCTATTCCATTCCTTCTTTAAAATCCCACCAACCAACCAACAAATCAGCCTACAAAATGCACAAATCACAAAACTCCAAGTCTAACCCTAATGTCCAAACCCCTCATCTCTTCTCTTCTTTCTTCCATCCAAAAAATACTTCCATAAACCCTAATCACCACGACACCGCCCATCAAAACAAGGTTAATTTCTCCTCCCGAACCCAACCGCGTTCTTCGTTTTCTTCTTCCATTCCATGAAACCTTCCCAGGACCCCTACTTCCCAGCTGTCTTCCCTTCCTCGTTTATCCGTCAGTCCGTGCTAAATTAATGCGCCTCAACTGCCACTACGCGCCCACCCAAAATAGCCATGTTCCATCCGTGCCAATAACCCCCGGGATACGTGTATAAGGGTACAACCCTATCTCTGACCAACCGTACTACATCGATCACACGGTACAGAACCTAACTTGCAACGTCTATCGTTGTAGAGTAGAACCTACAGATATCATGGAAATGTACATATATATGGTGGGGAGGCCTCCTGTTACATCACGCGATGAGGTAAGTAGGCTTTTTCATGGGCTGATTTCCGACTACCTGACTGCTTCTGATTTTCCTCATGCATATAATACATGTAGAAAAAAGGAGATTGATAAACGCGACTGAATCTTTTAAAATACCTCCGTATACATAAGAACATATACACTCTGAAAGAACCCTAATTCTTTGTGTTACCACCCATCCACGACGTCCACGGTAACATTCATTCCCTTCTCACATCTAGTAAAGAATCTCCCCATCTCATCCCACTCCAACTTCTCCAAATCGGCATCCCTCTGATCACAAAGCTCAAAGCGAAAGCGGCCCGCCAAAACCGCCAACAAAGCCGCCATCTCCATCTTCGCAAAGCCCACCCCAAGACAGCCTCTCGGGCCCGTCAAAAAACTCGCAAACGCAACCGGCCCCACGGCCCCGCCCGAACCATCCCATTTCCCCTCACTAGTAAGCCATCTGTCCGGACGGAATGTAGCCGCGTCGACACCCCATAAAGAGGGGGCCACGTTGATTGCCCATGGGGCGACTGCGCAGCGGGTTCCGGGAGGGACGCGGACGTTGTCGAGGAGGATCTCGGTTGTAGAGATGCGTTCTAGCCATGGGACGGGGGGGAGAAGACGGAGTGTTTCGTGTAGAACGGCTTGTAGATATGGCATCTTTTGCACGGTAGCCATATCCACCGACCCATCCATCAAAGGAATCACCCCTCTAATCTCGCTCCTCAACGTCTCCGCCACATCAGGAAACACCGCCAAAACCCAAACAACCCACTGCAAAGCCACCGCCGTAGTCTCATGGCCCGCCAGGAAGAAGGTCATCATCTGATCCACCACTTCCTCATCTGTAAACATGCCCTTGTCAAGGATAACACCGACGATATCCTCACCGGCGGGTTTTCCAGCGGCGATTCTCCGTTTCCGTTCTTGGATGATTCCCCGACATGTATCACGGACGAGTCTGCTTGAACGCATGGTAGTTCTGTTTCGTTCAAATAGAGGAATCTTCTTCACCCAGCTTCCGAGGATGGCTGTAGCCACGTTGATTCGTTGGTCGGCTTTTGATGGGGCTCCATTGAGAGAACTGTATGCCCGGTATAACTCTCCATTTCCATAGGCGTCCATGGGGATACCCATTCCCGCTTTAGAAATAACGTTAAGTGTCCCCCTAGACAAAAAATCCATCATATCGACAGACTCATTCGTCCGTGCCAAGTTCTCAAGAACCTCGGATGTAAGAAGTGCCTCTTTCCAGATATCCCTACCCATCTCTTGAATCTGACGGTATGAAAACGCCACTGCGAGATGTTTCCTTTGATATCTATGACGATCCCCTTCATTGTTGATAATCGACGAACCAAAGGTCGGTTCAGTAACCCACCTGAACTCGGGCGCCTTAGTGAACTTATACGACTCAGTAACCATAATCTTCTGCAACGCCGTCGGCGAAGTAATAAGAAGTCTCTCCCCATTGAAATAAGTAACATATCTCAAGATGCCCTCATTAGGGATATCTCTCGCCCTAGAATCAATCGTCAGTATGTCACCCATCATTCCAAAGCTTATAGAACGTACCATCTCCTCAACATACTCCCGCAATTCCCATTTCTCAACTTCCCAAACTGTCCCATAAACAAACTTCCCCCTTCCGGCTCCGGCAAGCCTATCAACGGAGACCCGTAAAACGGCCACCAAAACATCATATAAACCACCCATAGAAGAAGAAACCCTCCCCATAATCCACCAGCAACAGCCATTGATATCCCCAAGGGAAGATGAAAAAATCCCCTAAGGAAGATAAACACCGTAGCACATACCGCCGTAAAGTGACTTGTGGATAAACCCATAGTGTCTTGTTTGTCTCATATGACTAGTGACTTCATTATATGGGACATTCCGTCCTTTTTATACCTCAAAGGATACGTTCCATATACCCTCCGGAAACAGCCAGCTCATGTCTTCACCCCTCTACAGTGCTTCACTACAACCATTCAAAAAGCCCAGAGACCACTGAAACCAGCAACTTTCTTAACAAGAAACATACCCCACGGCCATCAAAGCCTTCAAGTTCCTTCGAAACCGACAAAACTATCATACACCCAATAACCTCTCCGCTCAGTCCCTCAACTCCTACCCAAAATCACCGAAACCAGTAACTTTCAAGACCCAATCCACTCCAAAATCATCCCATATACACTCTAACCGCCCCGCTCGGCCCCCCCTCCCCACCAGAGTATTCTCCGGATCCATCCAAATCCGCATCTTTCTATATATGTACATATGTATGTATGTACGTACATACGCCATCCAAAACTCCGCCGTCCGCCGTCCACCGCCCGCGTCTAGTCCATGTGTCCACCCACCACCATCCTTATCGCCCCCAAAATAAGCACTATCCTCCCTTTCAGCGTCTAGATATCGTCATCACCTGTATATAAACTTTCACCATCTTGGAACCCCCACGTATGTGATACCCGCTTCCGGCCCGCTTAAGTACCCCTCGCATTCAGATAATCCGCCCTTCCCAAAAGAATCTCCGGCCCGAAGTTCTTAGCCCTTTATTCAGGCATCACATGTATCATTAGCTTGCCTAGTAACAACCATGAGAATTGACCCGCATTGCCGCATACTTATATACTATAAATATAGATTACATACATACTTCCTACTTCCTCTTTCACTCACTTTTGTCGTTTTCTCGTTTTAGTCTTCCTTTCTGCAGTACATCATCCATCTTTATTGCTCATTCCTCAAATCCAACACTTTCTGCACATTTACATACATGTGTACATACACACACATACACATGCTCTACTCCTTGGCAAATCCTCATTTACCCTGTGTCAATAAACGCCTTGCTTGAATGTACTCGGTAGTGTTGATTTATGCCACTATCAAACACTTCTTCTCTAAAGTAATAACAACCCTTTCTCTCGTCAAGACCCTGGTGATAACCAGCTTGCCCATGTATGTACTTTGCCTGTGCAGTTACTAATTCTTCTCTCTCTCACGGACCGTCCAATCCCAATAGAGATGTTCGCTCCACTAACTACTCCCTAGCTCAAGCCACAATTGACATGCACTGAGGCCACCCAAACTAGCCAAAATGACTTGCACAATGGCCCCACCAATCCATACTTCATCGCTTGTCCATGCCTTTATAGAGACGACGAGGATGACGTTGATCGTCTTTGCCGTTCCTCCACGCCCCTATCATCACCACCACTATACTCGCCCGCATTGTGTTGGACAACTACTCCGCTCATTGATTCACCCCCGCCATCAGCCCCACCATCGTCGCTTTCATCATACTCCATGTCACTCAAACCGCCGCCCTCAAGTGATTCCATCGGAGAATCCTGACGCGTTCGGCCTCTGTACATTATCAAGCGTTCGTTTTCAGTGTTACGTGCCTGGTTTACTAGCGCCGGCCGGATCAGCTCTTCACAGTCAGGCTGTGAAAGTTTGTAGATGAGCCCATGGTCGAGCCATCTTAGCTGCTCTATTTCGCTGATGTCATCTTCTTCGACAGGGTTATACCGCTCTAGCAAAGCTGATAGACCCTTGTTTATGGATGTGATGCGGTAAGCTCGAGGTAGCTCAGCCCTGCAATAAGGACACTGATGTGAATCCTGAAGCCACTTCGCAATACAAAGATTACCAAACAGGTGTTTACATGTGGGCAACCGAACCGGAACCTCAGTATTTCCTTCGGGCCTCCTCTCATGAAAGGGCTCGTAGCAAATCTGGCAATCACGATCTTCTTTGTTGAGCGTGTTAACATCCACCGTCTCCATCCCAGACTCTAAGAAACCCGGTCGCGTTATAAGTTTCTTTATAAGAGTCCCGCGCAATACATGGTATGCTCTTCCCACATCAAAGTCTTCTCTGGCCACATTTGACGACTGCACTGCAAGAGACATGCGTTGTCGGTGTCGCCACATTAGCCGGCGTCGATGATCGGTTCGATTTCGTCGTGTTGGTGGTGGCGGTGTTGCATTCCCTCCAGCTAAACCCACATAGTCAGTATGCCAAAATACTTGTTTATAAAAAAAAACATTATACTTACTGCCAGTTCCACGGCTATTACTAGATTCACCCGCACCAACTTCAGGAGACCTCTCGGTATGAAGTTGCTGTTGGGCCAGTATACGGGATACATCCGATCGTACTTCTGATGCCGGTGGCCGTAAAATATGAATAACCGGGTGTGCATTTCTTATGGATATCCGATGTGCCCGAGATACTCGGGCCATGTGTCCTCCAACTGTTGGCGTTCGTTCTGGTGCCGCCTCCCGAGACCGGGGTGTCCTAGACGATTCAACAGGTACAGGTCCATCCCGTACACGCGGTTCTATAGTCGATGTCGGTATTAAAGACGGCACTGGTTGTGGCAAAAGCATTGACTCCGGTGCTAGAGTACTTGGAACTGGTAAAGGTTCAGTAGTACGATTAGCTGAATTTTGAAGACCTGATAAAGTCGCTGGATCAACTGTTGCTGGGATATTCGTTGGTGGCATAACTGCCAACATTGGTGGCCCTGTTATAATCCATTCCGCCCAAGGAGGGGCATTTCCCATTGTTCCATCAGCCAAAGAGGAAAAATCTGTTGCCATTGGAGGCAAAGATACGGGCGCTGGCGGAAGAAGTCCCGAGCTTCTCTGAACCGGCCTGGGGTTAACAGCTGCCATATTGGGCAACACCCGAGTTTCTCCCATTGTACTAGTAGTCGCCACAACTGGAGGTGGTCCTCGAGGGGTATTGTCCGAATATCCCATAGATGTATTCCATTGTCGTTGATATATCCTTGGATCCCGTAAAATATCAAGAGGATCTGGAAAGCTAATATCATTGAATCCGGCCCCACTTATCCAACGAGAGCTTGTGGCATGAAGAGTAGGGAGTTGCCCAACAGAGATACCCGTAGGACCAGACGACGGATCTGGATGAAGAGTGGCTAGCATCAGACTTGGAAGAGTCCGGTCATCCCGAACTGGCAATTCTGGGGTATCTGACGTGGCAAATATGTA
Source organism: Huntiella bhutanensis (assembly GCA_002018275.1). Taxonomy (NCBI): domain Eukaryota; kingdom Fungi; phylum Ascomycota; class Sordariomycetes; order Microascales; family Ceratocystidaceae; genus Huntiella; species Huntiella bhutanensis. The sequence goes on from MJMS01000007.1 coordinate 53,879, forward strand.
TTGCGACGATAAAAGGTTGGCTGTCTGAGCGCTAGCGATAGCAGCAGCAGAGGTGGTAGAGACGGCAGCCGAAGTAGTGACAGAAGCAGCTTGGGCAGCAGCGCTTGGTGTTAAAAAGCGATGTGTTGGGTACATATGGGATTCCGAAGTCGACGAGTAGTATTGGTTCTGAGCGGGGTTTTGTGCAGATCTCGAGGGGGCAGCATTTTGCATATATGACATCATGGGGAGTTGTGCCGGACTAACGGTACCCCAACCCCACTGGTCGGTGCTAGTACTATGGCATTGTGGCGGAATCGGTGGTGGCGATGGTCTTGAAGTGCCGTGATTTCGACTTGGCCCAGTCGTAGAGGGCGAAGTCATAGGTTGCTGAGTCGACTCCATGTCTAGAATACTGCTATGTTTCTCAAGAGTTCGCAGTAAAGATTCAAATTGTTGGAGATTGCGTAGCTAGTTCTGGTAGAAAGGTTCGTTGTAGATAGATCAGGTATCGGTCCGATATACCGGGATCGAATGAGGCGGTCATGTAGTGAAAAAGCACAAAATATCGAAAGAGATAAGAAGGCGTAGGCCCTTCGAGAGAGGATGAGAGATACGAGAAGTCCCGGAGACAAACTATAGGTGGGTCTAACAAAGCATTAGCTAGTCAGCACATATGTAATCATGAGGCAACCGGGGAAATAACCCACCACAGTAGCAGAAGAGTCGAACTGCAAAGAAGAAGTTATTAACGTGCTGAAGTCACCGAGACAAAGGTAACAAAAAAAAGAAAAGAAGAAGAAGAAAAACGACCCCAAGACCGACGCTCAACGGAATCCTCTATAGTGTACAGTTTAAAAGAGGGGGAAGCAAAAGCCCCATAGACACCAAAAAGATCCGTAAATAAGAATGCTTCAAAGGTTGGATAAATATGCTAAAGGAAACGCCAGTCCGACGATGCAGCCAGACATACAACAACGACAAAAAAAAAACAAGGCTAAAATTGCTAATCACGATGTGAAAATCATCAAGAAAAAAACAGGAAGAAGAAAAGAAGAAGCAAGATTTCAATCAACTTGTTTATATGCGGCGCCTTTTTATCGTGCAAGAAGGTCTGGAGACTCCGTATTAGATTACGGCAATTGCCACTATCAGAAGAGAGGGGATGAACGATGTAAGGGAAAGGAAGGAAAGAGGAGGAAGGCTAAGAACGTACGTTGGCGATTAACGTATATTTTTTTGGGGGTGATGGGGGGGGGAAAAGTTAGGTATAGAGGATGGTGAGTGAGCTTACCATATCGCTATGAATGATAAACCCAATGTGTGTGAATATGGCTACAAAATGGGTGGGCTAGTAGTAATTGACTTAAGTTTTTGACCCTGACGACCGAATAGGAAGAAATACACCATACACACGCTGAAGCGACCAAAGTAGCAGAAGTAGCTAGGTCAAATTGTCCCATGAATCCCCAGCTAAAGCCAACAAGCACCCGAGCCGCCCCTCCGGCCGATACCATAAACGTTCATAATGAAGACATAAGAGCTAATGAAAACAGCCAAAAGCCCGTCTTTATGGGGTAACCAAGGCCTAATCCCGATTACGAGCTTAGCGACCTCCAACGTCATCTCTAAGTAGTCAATCAGCCATATAGCCTCAAAACGACTTGTTTGTACATATAAAAACGGACATACAGCTAGACCGACATGGAAGGTATACAACCAACAGACCCTCTAGGCAAAAAAAGGCCCGGGAAGCGAAAGGGTGTCAGTAAAAGTAACCACAGTTTCAGTCACGAGCAAACGTCCATTGAAAGCCCAGTCCAGGCGCTATTTTTGTTAAAGCAAAAGGAAAAAAAGGAAAAAAAAAACTCACCTACATGCCTAGAAATGGTCCCTACCACGCAGATGAGGATGGGGTCACTAACGAAGGGAATAGCGCACCAGTGGCCGTGGCCGGTTATCGTTTCATTAAAATCAGGAGAACAAACTCGGGCGCTTCACAAGCCAGCCAAGACAAGGCAACGGGTAGAAAAAAGGTGCACAAGTAGATTCCCCCAAAGAATCTTCCACCAAAAGACCAAAATCACCAAGACATGAACATGAACCCCCCAATCTCAAGCTCCAAAGAAGCCAACACCACCCATCTGAAACCCTCCAACTCTTCAAAAAAGCTCATCATGTTCAAAAAGCCATGACATCATGGAAAAAGCACAGTCACCTTAACCCCTCTCCAACATGCAACCGCCGTCCGCTCACACGCTCATTCCCAAAACAATCCATGTCCTCGCTCAGCCGACCGAAACTCGGTCCATGTCCAGCCAGGTATGTAGGTCTCTTGGATTCTACTTTCGCTTTCCAGCCACTAACTTACCACCAAACCAGTCCGTCTTAAGCCTAACATGTCATACATTGACTAGTTATTCACTTTTCTATATATACCATTATTGATATGACTATACATACATATGTATGTACATACGTACACCACGTCTTTCGGTCGTACCCACTCCACTGATACCCCCTCCATCAATCCTCAAACTCCGAAAAAAAACGACGACCAAAAAGTCCATATGTACTGTACCATCACCAAAAACGCCACACCCGCCACACCCGCCACACTCATAGCCATCCCCAAGACCACAAGAAACTGTCTCCATACGTATGTATGTACCATTCCGATATCCCCAAAACCCCTATAAACAAGTTACACCACCCCACGAAAAAAAACTCGCAAAAAAAAAACCACCATCTCCCGTCAAATCTCCCGATATCCGTCCCCACATTTTCCCTATTTCTTCCCGCCCGCCCACCCGCTCCGTCCATCGCCGCAGAAATCCCTCCCCCTCTTTCGCCAATTACTCTCTGCCCCGTGCACATCTTATCGACCCAAATTGGTTTAAGTGCCACGTCTAGTCTCCCTAATCATGTGGGGTAACCCACAATCGCCCGCCCCGCCAGCTCATCAGGGTTCCATATTACAAGGGTTATATCCTGGATTTTTTTTTTACTCTGTTGTAGGGAAACCTTACCTTACCAGGTGATGGCATGTGACACTTCACTAGACAATAAACTTACTTGCGGCGGTGAAGACTTCTCTTCGGCCTTACCAAATCTTCTAAAAACACCCATACTTCCGGTAAATTTTCTGTCTCGGCTGTCGTTTGGGAAGGCGACCTGATATAAACAGCACGTATTCTACAAAATGACAAAATGGCATGGATAAGATGAGACATCCAACCTCCCTTGTCATGCACTGCACATAAAAAACCCTTATTATGTGATGACACCCTAACACTTGCATTATCAAAGATAAAAATATATGATTTTGTATTCCCTGTTTACATACCAGGCGCTCACTCATCAGCTTTTTTTTTATAGTCAGTTGCTTAACAAACAGGCATACAAGGCACCAGACAAACCAGGTTTTCTTCCTCCTTAAGCAGGCCTCAAACCCCACCAGAAAAAAAAACATGTCACCCAGCCAAAGTCACCCGACCCAGTCTCCTGCTTGCTCATGCACCAACCCAACTACATACACAACAGCCCTATTTCTTCTTCTTAGTAATCCGATACTTGCCCGCCTTCAATTCCACCTCTCCAGTCTCCACCTTCTCCGACAAAAACTCCATGAGCTCTTCTTCCGACCACGTGAACCCGCCAGGGACAAAACTCTTGAGCATACTGACCATGCGTTTGACCGGCATTGCCACAGAAGAGTTTGTAAGCATTCCCTTAATGAATTGCCAATAAACATCTTTGTTGGATTCGCCACCCGAGTCAGTCTGTTTCGATGACGCATTCGGAGCAGCTGTTCCGCCGTGATCTGCAGCCATAGCCTCTGGAGCCGCATCAAGACGTTCAATAACCGCATAACCACCGGATTCAGTCTTCCGTAGAACTCTTTCATCCACCCAAAACGCTAGAGCCTCTTCAATGTAATCAGAGTCCATCTGTAACTTCGTCTCCAAGTCATCCACCGTCATCTCCTGCCCTTCAATCTCACTCTCCCCAAAAGCATAAATCACCGTAGCCACATACGTCTTACACGACTTCCGTACCGTACGGTCCTCGAAAGCCAGCTCAACCTCTGCCTCCCCCATATGATCCAACCACGTAAGCTTCCGCGCCTCCTTGACCTTGAGAAAGGCCGTCTCGTATTTATCCTGAGCATTCTTCACCACCTGAGGAATCAAGAAATGTTCCCGGTCAATGTTCGGCCAGTAAAGACGAGACAGAATACGTGCGGTACAGACCGTGTCATCGACCTTGTTGGATAGAGACTCATCATGGATAATTTGCCGCACATCCCGGTCCACGTCCGTCGAATCCGCGATATCCTTCATCATAACATCACAATGCTGTAACGCCGTCTCTCCATACCGTTTTTTCAGAAGCGCCAAACCCTTCGATTCCTGCTCGCGGGTAGACCGTGTCTGTAGAAGACGTTCACCAACAATAACCTGAAACTCCTTGATAAACATCTCTTGTGAACCCAAAGCCGTAATCAAAGTACCAATCACATCTTCGTTCTTGGGACGCTTAAAGTTAATAGCAGCGTCAATAGGCGCCGGCTTCCACTCCATGTCTAGCCAATCTTGATCATCTTCCTCCATAGCAGACTTCTTCGTCTGCGACACTTCATTAAGAATCACTGCTAGCTCGTTCAGTGACTTCGACTTGGTACCACCTGTACTGTCCACTTCAGATAGCAAACCAGTAACTACAATCCGAATGGCATCAGCTCTCTGACAAAGATACATTTGCAGCGACGGAACAACCCGTGCCAGCAAAACCTTTGAGTTATCCAACGAATGGAAAGCTCGAATCATCGAGATATACACCTTGAGAATGTGCAAAGTCGAACTCCCCGGATGTAGTAATCTCCTTTCAAGGTCCTTTGAGAAAGTGGTCGTCAAGTACGTCCGCTGTGCCGTAGTCGTGACACAAGCCTTAAGGTCTTGAAGACCCGGACGACTCTCTGGCCAGGTCAACACAATATCGTACAACTGAGTAGTTCTCAAGTTTGCCAACATGCGAAGCGCATTGCTCTTCCAGGTAGCCACATGGATAGCCGAAATCGTAACATTAACCTTTTCCATGATGCCCATAGCAACCTTTCCAAAATACTCTTCTACCCACGTCATGATCGCCGCAATACTAGCTGTCGATGACCCAGTGGGGGCTTCCCCTCCAACAACCACCCCGGTAATTCCGCCATGTGCAACTCCAATATACTCCTCCATAGCCTGATTCAACACCCCCGCAATGATCCCCTCAAATCGCTTTCCCGTCAAACTGACACTCTGTAAGCAATTAACCAGATGCATCAAACTCTCATGAGCCTCCTCTGGCCTCTTGCTTGACCCCGGTAGAAACATGTCCCGCATGTGCATCATCAACACCTTCCGCAATCTCGCAAAGAGACTCTCAGGCTGGGCACTCGCAAATAATCCCGCCAACTTTCCCTCTAGTTCCGTAACTAGTCCCTTCCCGTCTTCCCCGGCATACTCCGCCATCCACGATACCCGTGACTGATACATATCAGCCGCCGCCTGAAGGATCCTAACAGTCTGCATAACCGCCTCCTCGTCCGGACCACGACGCCCCGAGACCTTCTCCACCTCCGCCCGCACCGTCGAACCATAATGCTGGTACATCCCTCTGAAAAACCACGCTACCGCGCTATTCGTCTTATCCGCCCCCGGGACTTCCTCCTCTGGCTTCATAACCAACTTCACCACATCCGGCAACTCATCATGAACAACCGGTCCATTATCGGCATGAACCGTCGGCGGCAGAGAAAAAGCTTGAACAAAGGTGTGCCAGGCAATCGAGTAACGGCGTTGATCGGCTGTGGCGGGGTCATAGACGGGGGCTGTCGGAGCAGCCTTTTTACGTGGGGAGGCTCGGACCGGGAGGGTGGTGGTACTCTGGAGACTGGGGAGGTCGGACGTGAAAGCCGAACGCACGATTTGCTGCCGGCGTTGAGCCCAAGTAAGTGTCATTTCGATGGTGGATAATAATAGATGAACCGCAGTGGATTGCTATAAGTGATGACTGTATTTGGAAATTTAGTTTGATGGATGAACAGGTTCAAAACAACTCAATCAGTTTGGCATCAAAATTGGATTAATCAAGGCAGGAAAACACCCAAATGAATGTGACGATAGGAGAAAAAGATAGCCTTGTTATTATGATTGACTATAAATGAATACCTACGACTCTGTCGATAAATTGCAATTGCGTTCGTCATCATAAGTCAACACCACTGTTTGGCATCTGCGCGTACCGTTACCGACCACACCGACACATTCCCCGCTTAGTCAGCAGCCACCGAGATGCAGGTCGGTGAGTATGTCGGACAACGACTGTATACGAATGTTACCACAAGTCAAGGTACATGTGAGACAGTGAGACGGTTGACAACGGCTTTTTTATAACATAATGAAGCTAAAGATTTCTAGCATGAAGACATTAAGGTGGTCCCATTGTTTTGTTTTTCTCCATCGACATGTTGGCGGATTCATGAGCCCAAACTTCATTTACCGGCTTACCAGCCGCCCAGACCAAGTTGATCACACAGACGTATCCTTCTCTCGCTCTTACTTCTCTCCAACTCCCTCCAAGGCATCCTAATCGCCCGTGACATTCTCGTTAGACCCCGCTACAAGCCAGCCTAATCAAAATGCGCACCCCTCCCCATCACCAAAATCATGCCTTCCTTCTCACCTGCGCTTTTCGGTCAACTATACACCCCAGATAATTCTTGGACCTTCACTGATTCGATTCCCACAACTCAACCGAAAGACACCTCGCCCCGCAGACAACTCCATCCGTCCCATCTTTAACCTGGCTCAAGATACACCCCTCGAAACGTCTGCACTTGCACAACACAGCCTCAGCACCCGCATTATCCTCGAAAACACGCCCCTTTGGAACGTAGCCCAACCAAGTAATTCGGACGCCCCATCCTGCTTGGATAGTCATCTTCCCCTCTTCAGTCATCGTCTTCAACGTCTTCCCCGCCCCATTAACGCCCAATCCGCTGTATCGTCTGGTCCAGCCTGTCGGCCGCTCAGACAAAGTGAGGGGCACGTTGCAAGGAAGCTAGGATCTAGCCTCCATCACCCCTCACCCACTACGTCATAGCAGTGGGCCTTCCCAGCCCTCACCGCTGTAACCTATTTTCTTCGGTCTACTTTTACACGCCCCTCTTTCTTCTCGGCATCAAACCCAATCAGTCTATAGCAACATTCCCCGCCCGTAGAGGTCCAGGCTGGCCTACTAACTGCACATGTCATGTATGCATGTGTATACACATACAACGGCATACATAGCTACGTACAGATGTATGTACACACATACAACATCCAGCCCAACCAACCTCTCCGATCCGACCCGAAATCACCCCAATCCATGTCCCCATTCAGTCCTTTTGTCCTCTGTCCTCGCCTCTACCCTCTCCGGCTACGCACATATGAGACCTCGATCGGCACGATCGGTGGCCTTAGGGTTCCCCAAAGGGTTCTCCATGCCCGCCAAAAAAAAAACCTACGGGAACACAAGAGACACGGGACCGTACAGATGCGTGGTGGACTTTGACGGCGGCGTAGAGAACCCGGCTGATGAATGAGGAAAGAGGGGGCTGGCTGACATGTGCCGATTCTACATGGCTGTGGATACGGGACTTTGAAAATGTGGGGATGGTAGGTTCTTAGAGACATGACATGGTCGATGGGAGAGCCAAAAAGGATACATACAACACCGGGTATTCACACGTGGTCACCTACCGTACTAATAATCCAGTGCTCAGCAGCTTGACTATGGGGGAACAGACGGGACCCCTTATTTTCCGCAGGCTATAGTCGTATATATCGACCTCGGCCCCTCAAGACCATTCTATCACCGGGCCCCTCAACCACCTCGTCAACCTCCCGGCCGCGCCTTCCAAAGCCACCTTCAATCTCAGACAAACCAGTCCGGTCCCCACGCCCTCCTCGTCCTCCAAAAGTCCCTCTACCCAGCACGCTGCCCCCGTCATCCCATCGCAAAAACACTGCAAGTACCCGTGACGTCGCCCCACGCAAACCGCATCAGTCGCCAGGAAAAGCCAGACAAAGACGGCTGGATAGACCAAAGCGGACAGACAAAGGGAGCTTGACGACGAAATAGGCCAATACGTGTGTGACGGGATCGCGGCAGAGAGACGGTTAAACCGGCGGCGTGAATATGAGTAGACATGCATGACAATGGGCATGTGGACGTGGATGGTGCATATGTACACACAGATGTATCAAGATATTACGAATTCCTACTTTTCAATATTACTACCTGTCATGTTTATCAGTGAGCCTAGACTTATTTCCATACATGCATATGTTTTACGTAGGTATGGACATGCAACACCTCCTATACACAATCAAATCGCCGGACTCGGGTAAACACACTCTGATGGTAGTGTCATGTATGTACATACATACGTACATATGTAATTCCTTCCCATCAACCAGTCCAAGCAAACCGCTAAACCGTCAAACTGCGACCTCAGTGATCCTTCACTCTGCCCAGCGACACCAGGAGCCCGGTAACTGCAACTGGCCTGATCACCGCACGGCATTTGCAAAAGCCTAACCAGAAGATAATTTGTCAGACAAAAAGTCACATTACATAAGTGAATACAGGGGAAAAAATGAAACACATAGTTTAGTAGGCAAAAACTTTTATTTCACAAAACAACAGTAAAACTAATGATAACGAGAGTAAACAACAAGTAAGAAAAGAAGGATGCAAAATGACCAAAAAAAGGGAATAAAAAAACTCTCGGAGAATATCAATTCATCCGGTAACGATAGAAGAGAAACACACACATTAGTATGTAATACTAATAATGAGAGTCGAGCATGACACATGTAGCCGCAAAAACGGTACAGTTCTAAGCTCGAAACGAAAAGAAGTAAACCAAAAGAAAAAAAGTCCAAAACGACTATTGTAAAAACAAGCGTAAAGGGTAATGCACCCCGACAAGACGTCAACTTCATCCCATGCGATAAAATGAAAACCCATAAAAAACAAAGAATACCGCCGTACTCCTCCCATAAAGGGACCAACCGCCAACCATGACGTAAAATGCCGTTACAAGACCATGAAAACGAAGGAATGAAAAGGAAAACAAAAAAGAAAACCCAATTTAAAGAGCGTTGCCCTTCTCATCGAGACAGGGTCGATCATGTTTGAGATCGATCTTCTGCGGATCGTTCGTCTCCTATGCCGAAGGACCCAGACGCGAACGGTCGTTGGAGTCTTCCGGAAGACGACCGGGTGCCTGCACAGCAGCTCCGTTGGGCGCACCAGAGTTAACAGCGGGTGGGGGAGCCACGGCATTGGGAACGGCAGAACCAGTTGTGGAGGGGGCAGCAGCAGCAGATGGGGCAGCACTGTTTCCATTGGCGGGTCCAGTTCCGTTGGGCGCAGCATTGGGGTTGCGCTTCTTGCACTTCTCGTGCAGCAAGTGACCATTTCTCGCGGTAGTGCGAGTGAACTCGGCACCACAGTTAGGGCAAGTCGCCTTGGCAGCCTGACCCGACTTTTCTCTCTGATGTCTCAGAAGGTTGCTGAAGGTAGAGAACTGGCGGCCATTGCAGCCGTGGTCCCAGCACTGGGGCTTAGGGCGAGTCTGAACAACGCGGACACTGGGATCGGGGTTGGCGAGGTGACCGGGCGCCCCATTGTGAGGGTGGGCATGCGGGTGCTGGGCGTGAGTAGGCACGTGGTGGGGGTGATGCGGGGCCGAGGGCATACCGGGCGACATCATGGAGGGCACAGGGTTGTACATCATGTTGCTAGGATCCATGGGCAAGCTCTGAGGTGGGCCACGGTTTCTGCTGTAATCATATGTTAGTACAAAGTTCAGGATGAACATTTGTGACGGTCAACTTACGCGCCATAGGGAGAGTTAGGTTGGTGGAAATCGTAACCCATGGGCATGGCATAACCAGACATGTTGTGAGACTGGTAAGCGTAGTGGGGAGAACCCTCAGGGATCGAGGGGCTGTAAGGCTGCATGTATCCGTTGGGGCTAGGAATCTGGCCATTGGCGCCTTCGCCCATCATGGGCATCTGACCAGCACTGGGAGGGCCCTGGGGACTACCGTAAACGCTAGAAATGCCGGCAGATGGAGGGCCTGAGGGAATCTCGGTGCCGTAGGGGTTGCTGTTAGTGCGTCTACCTCTTACGAGGGTCTTGGATTCACGGCGCATCTGCGAGTGTTGTCTGCGAACATCGCGAGCATCGGGGGTCATAGGTGGCTGACGAGGAGGGCTAGACGTCCCGGAGCGGTTGGTACCGGCTGGCGGCGGTGAGATGTTGACAGAGTCATGAGGGTGGTGGGCAGAAGTAGGAGTCGAAAGGGGCGGCTGCTGGTTGGCGGCACTGCCGTTTTGATGGTTGATGTGAGTAGGAGACATGATGTGCTGGTGCGAATCAGTTGTTGGAGAGACTATAAATAATGGTAGTGATTCGTTAGTCTATGTAAGGATGACGCACAGTTGATGAAATGATGGCAAAGTAAATTGGCAATGGGAGAGCCAATGACTGAAGAATTGACTTACCCTGGGCACTCCAAGTGTAACTGCCGGATGGTCTGTTAGACATGGTAGGAGTAAAACTGTTGTAGGTGCTGTTCTCGTACGGAACGGGCGCGATGCTACTGCTAGTGCGGGGAAGTAGATGGTTAGTTTTTAAGGTAAGTATATACGTAGAGGCACTATGGCAGCAACTTACCTCATGTTGTAAAAAGGTGTGTCCGAGGAAGAACGGACGTTGATCGTTACGGCGATGATGTTGTAGGGCAACCCAAACAGGAGTCGAGGTTATAATCAAGACCCAAGTAATTTTTCTTTCAATAAGGCAATGTCCAAACTAAGATAGTCTGGTGCAGTCAAGCAGGGCTTCAATGTTGAAGGAGCTTGTGGCTGGTGATGATGTGTATGATTTAGGGCGGGATGGATGATGATGCTTGTCTCCTGGGCAAAAGGGTGCAGACAGACTGACAGGTTTTTAACTGACAGACCGAGGTGACAAAAGAGGGAGGAATTCTCAAGGAAGGTCTCAAGGAATAGAAAGACGATATGGTGGATCAGAAGACTCTCTATACAGAAAGAAGTCAAGGTTTGCGTTGGGAGACTTCCAATGTAGAAAACGGAAGGAGGTAGAAAAAATGGTGAAAAAGTGGACAGGCCTTGGGTCTTCAGTATAGGTAGTATGAAAACGGCAGGACAGCGGACGTGGTGATAGAAAAAAGGGTTGGTGGATGACGATGATAAAAAAGGGTAGCGGTAATTCGGAGTAAGATGTGACGAATACAAGACCGACAGAGAACCGACAAAAGGCTGTTTTGATGGCAAGTGACGGAGCAAAGACGGCGAGTAGGAGACAAGAAGGCTCGAGGAAGCGGGAGCGTAGTCAATGACAGATTGGTATGGTGATGGATGGATTCAGGAAGACCGTAATGGTATAAAGCACTCAAGGTAGATTGAGCGGGGGATCAGGAATCCGGGGGGATGAACAGACTTATATAAGAGAAGATGAAGGCTTGACCCGAATGGTAGTAATTCGAGGAATGGGGGAACTAGAGCACGAGAACTAACTTTATGAGAGCGGCCTACTAGCAAGACTTTGTAGTGTGGTGACGATGTACATAGTGTATATGAATTGTGCACAGACTAAACAGCTTTCCCCTCATCCTAGTAGGAAAAAAGTTGAACAGATTCGGATGGGTGTGTGGCTATCAAGCACGCAAGCGAATAAATGCGATATAATCTCGAAGAAAAGTGTTATCCACTACCAAAACGAGACGACGATCCCTGGCCGCCCTAGACATGTTTCCTTCATGTACAATGTGTATCTTGTTCTTCTAGGACATTGCTACCTCTAACTGGGCGTAATGAGAACCGCCATCACCAGTATTCTCAGTTTCTCTGTCTTAATCAATTAGACCTACGTGACTGACTCCCCTTCTTGGTTCATCTTTGGGCTTGGGCAGAACTCTAAAAGACACACACACACACACGCCCCCCTAGTATCTCTGTAATAGTGTGGAGAGGCCCCGGCCAGGGTTCTGTTAGGTTGTCAATTATACCGTTGCAGGCTTCTGTATATCTGTGACTCGTTTTTTTTTCTGGCTCCTCTGGCTGGCTGGGATAAAGCGAGGATAATCCCCGGCCAAAGCGGTTACCGTTGAACTAGCTAGATAGATAGCGACCACCGACGCCTGTTTTCGTCATCGCCCGTAGCCGTATAGGTGTGTTGGCTTGTACTTTAGGCCTGTTCTGATAATATAGTACCATTTGTATCTGGCCAAGTCTACTGTAGTTACATAACTACGGAGGCTCCAGAAGGGATTGGTGATGCCGAGGACCAATGGATTGAAGTTCATACAATCTAGAAAGCTTGTTTTTTTTGTAAATTCTCAGCTGAGAGTTCTAAAGAGCTGATGAACCAAGTAAAAGAATCAAACGTTTGTTTGTTTTATCAGGTGGGATTTGATGGACGGATTGAGGAATCTATTATGGGTTCGTTGGGCACCCACGACATGTATGTACATATGTCCTATCCCGTCCACCTAGAACTGGTTCCATACAAACCCACTGACCCAAGGCCTAATAGCCCTGAAAACGGAAACAAAGAATCACACACACATTCACAAATCAGACGAAACCAAGAATACATACATACCAAAAGGTTAAAAATGAGGCGACAGGAAGCACGTCAACAAAGCCTCTTCCTTCTTAGTCCTGTCCTTCCCTTGATCATCACCATATGTCCTTCATCCGAACCATACATACATACATCCCAATCCGAGTCCCGCCCTGACCGACTCCGGGCTTCCTGAAAGACTTGGATATTCACCTGTACATACATATAAACCAGGTCACCGGGTAGGGCTCTACTCTTGACCTGCCACTCCCATTCCTCTCACCCAGAAAACGGCTTTCAAAAATCTGCAAAGGAGCATCAACCATCGACAAGCCGCTGACATATCGCATTCTGGCGAGATGTCTGTCCGACTCGTCGAACAAAGAGGGTGACATTGTGAGAAAAGGAATAGACCCTTTACTAGGGTTCTTCAACTGATGATGTTCGATTTCAATCTTCACTGTAACCGACTGTGCTGTTAAGTGGGAAATATGTTTCTTTTTTGGCGGTTTGTAGGTCGGCCGTGATTTGTATTTCCACTATACTGTATCCGAAAAGGGCTATCCGAATCCCCAAGTACCCGTTTTGGTCTAGTTTTTTTTGGTAGTTCGGAGGTAAAACTGTTGATACCGATAATCCGTATCAACTACCAAGGTATGTAGACTAAACTAAAACCTGATTGGTAAGTTTTGTACGGTTCAGTGGAAATTCAGCTCATGTGAGACTTTTTGGAGTTAGTCGAAAGCCCAAAGTAAAAAAGCAATTCACGTGAATAGTTCCCAACTATTCAATACGTTGGATTCCCATCTATCAAGAAAAAGAAAGGAAAAGAAAAAAAAGTAGTCCCCATTGTGAAGCTTCAAGTCAGTGCCGCCACATCTTCCATCGCCAGTCAAATTCTGACGTCGAATAGTATGTAGAAGGAGTCAACGGATTGAGGAAAGAGATGGCAGAGAATCCCGACAATTGTGTATCTGGGTGAAAGGAATAAGGACTCCGGAACGGCTCTGGGAATTTCTCTTTGTGACGACTTTCTTTCTGTACCTGACCTGACCTGACGCCATTTGGTAGTTTTTTTTTTTCAGCCGCTATAACAACGTCATAGGTCTCTAAAATCCCCATGACCTTTGATCTGGCCACTTTTTTTTCTGTTTGCGGGTGACCCTAGGACGGCTGGAACAAACCCCAATTCAACCCCTCAAAAGGTCTTTACGTTCTCGACCCTTCTATTCTGTTAATGCATTCACCCTCTGTCTATGATGATACCGCCAGATGAAAACGTATCCAAAGACGGACTGAACGAACGTGACAAAGGTGGCAAACCGACCCTGCTACCCCGCCGAGTGCATCTTAGCCTTAGCGTCTTCAGTGTACGGAACGTTTGCCTTTAGACGGCTTGTCCGTTGCTCCCCGCATCGATTCAATATGGCTCGATAAACCCTAGTGAGATCATCGGCGATAACAGTGATGGACTATTCAGGTCCGATCCCTCGGCTCCCCGGTTATGCAATCTGTAAGTAAGACGAGGCCGGGCAATCTTTGGACAACATATATAGTCGCCTCTTGGAGGAAGACAAACAGACAGTCAGACAGACAGACACCAGCTGCCACAAGTAATGCCACGCCCCCCTTTGACAACGCAGTAGTAAAACGGGCCGTCTTATTCTGCAAATCTCAAATTGCAAGAAAAGTCGAACTAGGGTTTATCTTATCTATCAAATTATCATTATCAGTTTGGTTACCCATATTGGTATGTGTGGCCGGGCTGAAAAGACCAACGAGATGAGGACCCTGCATGTAGAGGTTCGTTTACGGAGGTAGTTTGTTTGCACATAGTGTATATTTTTTTCATCGAGTCCAAGAACCCATGGAAATTTGAAACAAATAGACTAAGTCCAGCTTTTTTTTTTACGGCTGTAGATCTTCAAAGTGTGGAAAATAGAGTGAGAAAAGGGAAAACGAGCAGAAATGCAAAAAAAACCCGAAAAAGAAAAATAAGAATGACGATCTTTCTAGGGCCCGGTTGCGTCACGGGTGGTCATTGCTTCTTGGAGTTAACATTAACCGGGGTTGGTGGTGGTGTAATTCTTCTTCTTCCCGACCTATAGACCTTGTTTCTTTTTCCCATGCGTTGTCGGACTGGTATACAGATGATTTTGCCAAAAAATGGATAGTTTCCGGACGTAGCGAGGCCCGTTATCGGTCTGTACACACGGAAGGACAAACGGGCTTGATTGGCGCCGAGGAACGATGATGTGCATGTAGTGTGGGTTGCATTATATGTTGTAGTTGAACAGATTTTGTTGACGCAGACTACTGACTACTAACATGTGGGGGTTTGTTATTTGGGGCGCCGGATGGACGGCGGCAAAGAGGAAACGCAAACATGTTGTTGTGGTTGTTATTGACTGGTGGTTGTTGGATACACAGCAGACATCAAGCTGTTGAGTGGCATAAACAAGACAGGCAGGCAGAGACAGAGGAAGAAGGGGGCACTCCCAAGACATGCATGGAAAAGAGCAGGTGTGTGGACTCTGGCGAATTTGAAGAGTTGTACATATGTATGTATCTAGGCATGTCATTCGTTAATGAGCTTACGTTGAAGATTTGTCTTGTTGTTGCTAAACTAGACTTCTTGAGACTCTTTTGATATTGTTAGGTCTAACTTAGACAGGAAAGAGACACCAATGACAATTTGACAGTTGATTTTCAATTATCCTTTTGTTCATCTTGGTCGGGAAAAGTAAAACGGTTCGTGGGACAACATCAGAAACATTTGAACGCATGGCTTCCTAATACAGGGCTTTGATTCTTTTTTTTTGGTTTTTTTGTGGCGGGGTGTCCTTCTGGTCTTTTTTTAAAAGTATTGGATTACTTTTTTGTATGTTGTACAATCACGTGATTTGATTCTTTTTTAGGATTTAGGTGGCTAGAAATGTACATATGCAGACATAGTTTGTTTGATGATTGTTGATTTGGTTTATTATGTATTTTTGAAGTTTTGAATTTGTTAGATTGATAAACCACGTGTATGGTGACAATTGATTGACCCTTGGATGCCCGGAGGATTTTTGACAGGTTGATTGATGGATTGTTAATAAAGAGTCCATCATGGCCCCCGTTTTACTGACAATTGTCCCCTGCGTTGAAGACGGATTTTTCTCTGGGACAGTCCAGGTAACATCAAGCGACTGTCTTGGGTCTACATGACGATCCATGTGTGTTTGTTTCAAGAACACGACACAAACATTTGATAGTTGATAGTCTAGTAGAGTGTACAGTATGTATGTATGTATGTATGTATGTATCGAATGTAATGCCGGACAATGACAAAATATAAAATATAAAACCGGAATCTACCCTATCATGTGCAACGTGTCGTGACCCGTCTCGATGCGTGCAAACGACAACCAGCAGGCGAGGAAAGCGGCTCCCTGTGGCCATAAGTTCCCTCGATTTCTTCGGCATTGTCACTTTTCCCCAAACAACGAAGGAAGAAAAAAAAACATAATGGGCGGTTCCAACTATCTACCAGTTCCGACTATGTATCACGATAAACCCGTGGGATGACATGTGTTTTAGATGGGATGGGATCGGAGTACGAGGTAGGTTGAGTAAAAGAACCGAACCCCCCGCTCGTATGGTCACCACCCCTCTAACAAGAAACAAAAAAAAAAAAAAAGAAAACACTGTCGTTGATTCCTTTTACGATCCCATCAACGGTGCCTTATCCCGGATGGTTCATGACAGCTTGGTCACGGCCCTCTTGTTGGTCTGTTTGTGGGGGAGAAGCATGGTTTATTCCTCTTGGCCTTGTCTGGTTCGTTGCTTATTCTTTTTTTTTCTTCCTTCTTTTTTTTTCCTTCAGTTGTTCTTGAGGATGCCATGGGATGGAGGATGCCACGGGAACAGGAGGGGTTCGTTCGTTTCTTGTTTGTTACCTGTTCCCCTTCTTCCTCTTCCTTTATTCATGTTCCTCTTCCTTCCATTTTTCCTTTTTTTTTTTTGCTTCCTGAATTGTATTATACGCCTCATCCAACTTCAACGCCATCACTGTAGCCTGAAAAAGAGAAATCCTCCCTTGTTCGATTCTCACAGTCCGTTATCCACCCCCCACAAACGCACCATGGTTCTCGTTCCCTATACTGTAGAAATCCCGTAGAAATCCCATTAAAGTGTCATGAAGAATCCAGCCCCCTTTTTCCGCTTCTTCTTTTGTTATTCCATCATCATCCCAAATTGAAGGTCACAGGGAGAACATCGTGTTCGTAGAGACTAAGTAGGGGCATTAATTGATAGTTCGTTGAACTCGTCTGTATTTCCGGTAATAAGGGAGGGAGAAAGGAATCATCATTAGGATCACGGGATTCTAATAAAATTAAGACGTTGCAAGATGCGATTTAGGATGACATGAGATGATATGACACTTTCCTTTATAGGGACCGCAGAAGGCTTACAGCACGGATGAACGGGAAGGACGGGAAGGACGATGATGGCGTCTTGAATTGTAGCCAAGTTGACAATTTACGACGTTGTACTAAACCCTGGGTTTGATAACTAACCCTTCTGTAAAATAGTGTCTGAAGGAACACGATAAATTTACTACAAAAAATTACCCCTGAAAGAAACTTCCAACATGTTTCTTGTGGAGAACTTGGAAAAATAAAGGCAAAACCGATGACTTGATTTAGATGACTCTGTATGACAAAAGTATAATACATATTAATACCGAAAAGCCACCTATCTACCAAAAGAATCTCAAAATTATTGTAGATATTTCACCAAATGCGTCACAAAAGATATCACAAAATCTGGTTGTCTCGGAATTAGCCAGGATTCCCGTTTGTCATGGTCGAGTCTGAATCAACAGGACGAGGGTCGGCGAGTAAGAAACGAGAAACAGACGCTCAGGATCACAAGGCTATCCGTCACATATCATTCAAGTACATACAAATCACAAAAATAGTCTTGTCGGATATGCTCCGATTTACCGAAGACTAAGACATTACGGAGTCGTTCTGCGTGGTTTTGTACAAGTCGGATACTATCTAGACTTTTCACCACCTGCCAAAAGTGCGTCATAGTAAAGCTCAACACAGACCAACGCCAATAGGCAAATCTCCGTGCTATCCCTCCCTTCCTCAATGAACTGTTGTTGGTTCCGAGCAAAGGCCCTGCGCACCACGTCGTGCGGGCTTACAAGGAGTTGGTTCCCACCGGGATGGATGATAAGGAAGGGCCAGCCAAAGAAACTTGTATTGGTTGGTTCCCTGTTTTGTTTTACTTGCTTTCTTTTTTTTTTCTTTGCAACGCAAGGCCTAAGTGACATCACTTGAGACTTCAAAAGGAAGGGAAGGCTCTGACGGAAGGAGGGCGGGACGAGGAACCGGAGAACAGACTTGATTTTGAAGCCTACTTAGGCTTGGCTGTTGGCTGGGTTCTTAATGATGGAGTAGTGAAGGAAGAAGCTCGTATATCCACAGAAGACGACTGGTCATTCATTACCAAGATTCATAGATTTAAATGCAAGTCAGTCGACTTTCTCAACAGCCGCTTCTCACTTAAAAGCGACCGGAGAAGTGCCGGATATTGATCTTTACCCACTACATATTCCCAGCCACCCCTCCCCATAAGTAGAACTTTTCCAACACTCCATTTAGCATGACAAAAAGTAACCAACCAGGCGGAAAACCCCACGAAATTTCTAGGGCTCTTCTGGTCTTTTTTTTCTTTTTCTGAACAGTCAAAAGCATGTGTAAGAAAAAATACAGCCCAGATCAAAAAGCCACGGGCTAAGCTACTAAAAAAACTACTCAGCGCTAAGCCCGCTAAGCCTAGATGACGATAGCCCATAAGGGCCCGGCCAAAATGGGTGATAATTCAGCTGATAGTCCCACGCCCCTGTGACCTCATTCGTGGAAATTCTAGTAACTTTGTTCACGAGGTCTCTTGATGGATGGTGGTGGACTATGAATCTTGGTTGGTCGGCTTTAGTCCATGCGCTGACGACGACTTTGAACGAGAGAATCACTGGCGGGTGATTTATCAGCTAGACCAATGGTGGTTTGTGATGTATCTGTTCTTGTAGTTATCTGTTTACGTTACTATGTACAATACATACATGGTCAAGTTGTTCTCTTTCCGTTTACAAATCAACCAAAGAAATCCCAAGAAAAACATCTGGGAATGACGTTTTGGGCGTTTTTGGCTAGTGCGGTGGGTGCATGGAGACAAGAATGATCACAAGTTTACAATTGGCGGTGAAGAAGACCGACGAGGGGACAGGGTTGTAATTTCAGCCGGGAACGGCCAAATACTTATGCATCAACAAAAGGTGTATGCCCCGCGAAGAGTGCATTTGGTATCGTGATGATTGCCTTCCATTAAACGAGGTCTTTGCTTGTCTGACAGAGTGACGTTTTTGGCTAGTTTGGCTGATTCTTACCAGGAAATGCTTGATATCACGGAATTAAAACTTGTCTTCTGGAAAACAGAACTTCGTTAGGCGTGGCTCTCTTTTGAGACAGGATGGTGGTTCTACGACACGCCCCCTCCTATAGCGACAAGTCGTTATCGTCACAGCTGTCAGTGAATCCCCAAGGAAGAATAAAAAGAAAACGGTCACCGAGTTCAAATCCTAGGTTACAAACCCGAGACATTATTCTTCATTCCTGCTGTCCCTGGCGTAAGGGATCCATTTATGTACATACATACATACTATTCCAAAAACCATGGCGGATTCGGCATATTGATTCCATCATGGCGCTGGTTCCGGATCATCGGAGACTCCTTGGACGGAACATTGCATTCCTTGATGCGATTGATTAGGCGGGGTGTTACGTCATATTCCATTGATAGTATTCTGTGAGAACCGAAAAAAAGGAGGCCTGAGCAAACTTAACCCGTGGTCTGACCATCATGCTTACAGTCGGTATGAGCCGGGTGGCACGGCTGATATGTACATAATAAGTGAACCACAAGTGCCTAGAACTTCCCGCCACCGGAACCACCAAGGTCCGAGATATACATCTATACAAGTACAAATCTCCCGAACCACGGCAGAGTCAAACGCCAAATTCCCATATATACATACACATCGACAAAGCGACGTCCAAGGCAAAGGAATCTCCGCCGCTGTCACGCAACACCATCTTTAATGTTCCTCTCGCGGCTCCTACTGCACGCCGTCCGCCGTCTTTGTGTGTCCTTGTGACGGGCGAACTGGTGATTCCTCAAATGGCAAGTCTTGTGGAATTTGGGCGTTGTGCAGACGGCGGGCGGAAGAACAAAGGAATGCCGAACTTTCTATTCCGTGCTGATTCTTTCCTGTCTGTTTCCCCCTTCTTTTTTTTTTGTTTTTTTACTTTTTATTGCCTCTTGGAGGGCCGATGAATTATGCAGTGAGCCGGCTTTTTTTTAACTTGATGGGTTTTTTTGTCGGACGGAGATGTGGCTTTTGAGGGGTATATACTCCCCGTTATAACCCGGGAATGCGACAGTATGACGTGGTGGATTTCTTCATAACAAACCATTATCGACAAAGTTATGATTCTATGCACTGGCATGTAACACACGTCGCCCTGAAACTGATAAAATCTCCAATCGCCAGTGGCGTTAACGGCCCCCAATCATGACAAGACATCATCATCACCAACCAAATCAAACCCACAAGTCAACACCCAGAACCCAAACATTCATCCTATAAATCACGTGATGTGCCACAAACCTTCTTCCTTCCCTGCTTCCATCACGCTCCTGCCCGCTATCTAAAGTCTATCCATCCCTCAATTTTCCTTTCCTTCCTATTCTGTTCCCGACCACGGACACCAAAAAAAAAAAAGTCGGAAGCACGGCAAGGTCTTGGTGGGCGGCTGCAGAGATCCCTCTGTCATGGCGGAAAGAACCCAAGGCAAAAAAAAAAATAGAGGAGGGAGGGGGAGGGATGAGAATTTTGTGGCATACCAAGATACTGACAGGATCAATTAAGACATTTTGTTTGATAGGAACTGTCGGACAAAGTCGGTGTTTGATGGGTTGTTGCTCTTTTGATGGATTCTGGCATTTTATTTTGTACATGTACATGAGATGTGCGTAGTTGCCGTTTATAGGAAGGAACAAGTTAACTTCTGACACATTCTGACTATACATTTTGGGGCCTGTGACAAGAAATTACAGTTTGTCACAAAATGCGGGGTGTAACATATGCAGTATAGGATTTTGGCTGTTGTTTGACAGATATTCTTTCTTTTTTTTTTTTTTTTTTTTTTTTTTTTTTGACTTTTTACACTTTTTCATACAGTTGTTTGATATTTCATGAGATGTCATCGGGAAACTGCTTTTGCCCCGCACCGGAAGCTCATGTGCTTTTTGCTATCAGTTAGATTTGTCTCTGTGATTAGTGCCTAGCTTATAACAAACATCATGTGCGTCCCAGACTTTGGTGTCCGTTCGCAATATCAATACTACATACATTCCGAACATGCCCTCATATTTCAGTCCGCCCCCGGTCATAAAGTAAAATCGTCATCCCTGTTACGATCACCAATAGTGACGTCCCCAAGCGTATCCATGACTATATGACCACAATTCAATAGCCCAGAATCACAAGATACACAGGTGAAGTCAGCTATGTACTGTATATGTACAGTCACATAACACCTTTATCGACATGCATGAATAACTCATTAAAGAACATGTGTCTTCGGAATCCTAGTCCTATCACTCCGATATCACCCATCATAGTTCCACCGGCACTCGCCGTTATCTCCGTTCCAACATCTACCCACGTGTTTACTCATAAACTGTCCCCGATGAAGATCGTCACTTTGCCCGGCTGGCCTAGCTATTCAATATTTCATGCCAGCCCTGGGACCCCCGCCTCCGCTCCTCCAACTCTCCTTCAACGACGAGCAATGACTGGCTGGCGCTTGCGAACAGGCGAAGAACATGGTGTGCACGGAGATGGCGTTTCGAGAGAGAACAAGACCACACTAGTTCTAACAATGCTGTCAATCACCTTCTCCCAACTCAAGGGTCTTGCATTTATATACTTGTATGTAACTTGGACGTGTGCGAAAGCCACCGGCCTAGCTAACACGTCCGTCCTCTGCATGTGCTGGGGAGCCATATCAAGCTATCAGCCGCCGAACTCAAAATGAGAAGGACCATCGGCACATGCAAAAAGATATGCCAAGTCGAACTCCCTAGATAACTCGTCCGTCAGTGCTGGACATGCCATGTCATGCACCGAGAACCTAGACTTATAGCTATAAGCGATATCGCCTCTGGGGGTCTGACATGGCGTGCATGATATGTATGGGGTCTCGTCTCGTACGAATGCACGAAGCATCACATATCTGCCTAGATAACTCCGGTCTGCTTGTCCCTATACCACAGCGATCGACTGGGCTAGACTTTTAACGGGTGGTTACGTTGTTAGTGGGGCAGAATCTTGTGATGTCACTCTTTCCATGCTACTCTACGAGGTGGCTGTGAACATTACGGTTTGTGTTGCAGAGACGATAGAGGAGATACTTGGTCTGTGATGTGGCTGGTCTTTGCTTGTGTTTTCCTAATCGCAATGGCCATGTTCTTAGGTACATTACATAGACATGTGGGAAGGACGCTGAGGCCTGCGATCGTTTGTCCGACAACTAGTCTCTACTTGTTTCGTTTTCTGCTTCTTTTCTCCATGACGGCTGGCTCCATCATCCTATAGGGCTATCTCTCAAGACTTCTTAGATTCATACACATTGACTAGCCGGTCGGCTCTTCCTTCACTCGGGCCTATATAGCACCCCGCCTATCAAAATCGACAAACGAGAAAACCTCGACCAATATTGCCACCAAGCGCCGTCCCCACTTCACTTTTTTCTGATTCTTATACACCTCCCCGGCTTATCCACAAACACACAGGCCTGTCCTAGCATATGTATGTATGTTGTATGTATGCTTGGCTCAACACGCCTGCTTTCTCAACGCCTGCTCTGATCGACGATACTGGCTGGTTGGCTTCTGCAAAAGAAGGCGGGGGAGGGGTAAATCGTACCCTGTCCTAGTGAAATCCCCAGCCAGTTCTCGAGAGTTATCGGCGAAGCGGGGAGCCCGGGAGACTTGTAACTTGTCCGACAAAAACATGTTTTTGAAAACCCGGAATACGGAAGTCTAGGGTTGCATGTTCTTTTTTGGCTTGTTTTTTTCTTGGTTGCGACAGAACATGTTGTTGTCACGTTCTGTAGCTGCGGGGTCGATGACTACCGGTTCTCTGTTTTTAGTCATGGTTCGCTTTGGCAGATTTTTTTTTTTGGATTCTGTTCTGCCGTTTCCGCCTTCCTTCTGGCTGCCTACAAGCTTCCTATCGTTTATGTGTATGCACATACATATGTATGTACATACATGAGGAGGTCCGTTCGTCGACGTCACCGATGGTGGTTTCCTTGATTACTTGTACAGGTGAGATCAAGTTTTTGAATATTTAGTCAAACCCTTGTGCCACTGAGGTTAGTGTGTGTACATGAACCAACTCCTTCAGAGTCCTACGGATAGACTGAAAAGAAAAAAAACCTACAAAAAATGGCGAGAGGATTCCTCGTAACGAGCTGGTATTCCATTATGGATGGCTTGTCACTGACGAATCACCCTGGTCAATCAACGACTGCCGTCATAATCCCACAAGTGTTGCCTTTTTTGTTATCTGTCTATTCTCGTCTCTTCGTTCCGGCTTTACTGAAGAAGAAGAAGCTGTCAAGTGCTTAGCCCGGAATATGAACGACACACACACACCCCTCAGTGCATCCCATTTCCTCTTCTTCTCTCCCCTCATTGGGCCTAGACTGAATAACTGCGTGCAAGTTGTGCCTAAGTGGGTCTTGTGGTCGTTGATCTGGATGGGCTGGCGGGGTCTGTGGTGAGGGGTTGTCGTAGCGGAAGTGTCGGTCTGGCGTCATAGACATGCATGTGGTCACAATGGACGGGGTGAAGGGGCATCCAAGTTTGCCACGGAAAGTTCTTCTTGACGGCTCATGAATGGGCTTACCTTTGACGAGACGGGTCAATAATTGGGTCGGCTTGCTGGAGACATCAGTGCTTACGAGACCCAAGCCACAGTACGTCTGTTCGCCTGGTTTACAGGACACGAGCTTTTTTGCCTTCTTCTTCTTCTTTCTGCGTCGAACTGTCTAAGCACTTGGACATGTTGTCGAACAACAATATGATTCTGTCAAGGCTTTATTTTCTTCATCTTCTTCCTTTTGAACGCACCAGCCAACCCACCATTCTATTGCTTCTTTCTTCTCGTTTGTCCCCTTCTTAAAGGCTGTTTAACCGACTGATTCAGTGGGAGTGACTGACAAGGGCCATTTGCGTCAGGCAATATCCCTCCAGCTGCATATCAGCCCAACTAGCCAGGCCAGACCCGGGCCAGGCTCCGATGTACTCCTTTGCGGTTCCGGCATGTATGTATAGTAGTGTTTTTTATACACCCCTCCATGATGCTGTTTGTAGTTGTCCTCGGGGTTTTGCAAAGTGTGGTGTAAATTTTACTATATGCATACATAGCTATGGCAGTACACACGTCCCAAGTGGGCACGTAGGCACTTGATTTGCTCCCGATACAGTAGTCCGAAGGAGCGCTTGTCACTGCGATCGACATTCCTCTTGGCCCCCGATTTTGGTTGTAGCGCCGGAGTAGGAGTTAAACGACGAGATGTAAGATATTCGACTAAGTGAGGCCGGGAGAGACCCGCTGGCTGGATGACCTTTTTCGAGACGACTAGACTGTCGTCACTATCGTCGCATGACCATGTATAATCGGTCGAGGCCTGACACTCCGACATAATCACAGTGCTAGATTAGACATATATGTGTGGAGGTATGCATGTATGTATGACCAGATGTGCGTCTACATATGTATGTATGGATAGTCATGTGTAGAACATCACCACGTTTCGCCAGTCGATTGGCCAGTAGCCGACGATGCACTGTGACGCCATAAATAACGGTGAGGCCGGACGGGGACATATGTACGCACATATGTAGTTGTTGGCAAAACCAAGAAAAAGGGGAAATCAAGTAAGTTGAGAAAATTCAGTACTACTGCAACTGGTGGTTGGCCACCCAGGTCGAGAAGATGGTTACATATGTATGTATGTACATACAATGTACATACTACGCTCGGATGTATGTACATGTAGGCAAAGTATTGATTGTCTTCTGAAAGTATTGAGTCTGTCGGTTGAAACCTTGATTGTCTTAGATAAACTCACAAGTGGCATTCCAAAATCATCAAGTCCCTTTTGATTCAGAATATATTCTCGCAATCATGCAGGTTTGTAAGAGCTGAGAACAAGGTTGTCCAAGGCTGAAGGTTCCAGGGCTCTTGTGACGATCTGTGCTCGGTGTATGTGCCCATATTCCGTGTGTTTGTTCATCCATGATTCCTCTAGGACGAACTCCGAAGATGACGGTGCCGAAGGGGATTTACGGAGTATTGGTCGCGTTTCCCCGGTGGTGGCAAGGTACTCGCCGGAGAATTTCTTATCTTCGATTTAGTTAGCTCTACACATGATGCAGCGGGTCCATCTTCGCCACTACAAGGGGCGTTTTTCATGTAGGTAGACACATACAGACGAAGATAGACATGTACATATATCTGAATGTAGACAGCCACATATGTCCTGCATGTACATAATGGTAACCGGGAAATCGTCGGATGTTCTCGTGCATGCCATAAGCGACAATAGTTCAAATCAGAGTGTGTTGTTGGGGTAGCATTGAACTTGTGCAATTCGCAGCGTAGTATTGGCGGGGGTTTTTGGATTCCTTCGAGCTGTGTGATATCGTCATTGGCCTGCCGACTGGAGCTGCATGCATATGGACATGGTTCGTTTTATGTGTTTTATTTCTAAAGGTGTTTATCCCTGAAGGGCGTGTGCATGCGTCGTTGTTGATAGTGTAAAGTATCGACTCGAGTGTAGTTCCCTTTTCAGAGTGTCAAAAGAGAGATGAATTTCTCGGTTTCCTTGCCACTTTCGGGTGGGTGCGGAGAAAGAGATAGAGGGTGTGATGATACTGTATGTATGTATGTACATATGTCCACTCAAGTTTTAAAGAGGTTTCTTCGCGGAATGGCGGGGTTGAATTCCCGAGGTTCCGGCGTTCAACGGGCGTTTTTGGTCAGCTGGAAAAGAAAGACATGGCTGTCTTTTATAGCGTGGTATTCTAGGTTTGTTGAGAAATGATTCCATTGGCCGGTATTCGGAATGTGCCGCAGGTCGGCGGTTATGGATCACTAGAGGAGAAAAGAAAGGGAGAATAAACAAATAGTGACAACCGAGTCAGGACTTACCTCATCCGCCGTCCTATCTTGATATTGGACACACATGTCGAAATATTGATATCTCTGGTCCTGTGCAAAGACCACATGCCACATGGCCAGTCGTCTTCAATGATGTAATAGACGATCTCGTTCGTTAGCCCAACCAGGATGTCTTCCATCAAAGCAAGATCGGGCTCTGTAAGTATTATTGAATATGGTGATTAGTGAGCACATGCATTCAGCGTGGTACTGGGAGCGTATGATTCCGACATTTGTAGTGGAAAAACTGCAACAGCAGGCCATTTTCGTCAGACCAGCCACATGCAGGCCCATGGCTGTCTCCGTCACAATTGATACCCTCCTTGCATGTAACTTGATTCGTGTTTCTTTTTTGTTTCCCGGTTGAATACGGACTCGGAGCCGATGAGGGAGAAAGTGGGGTAGACGGACTCTTTTAAGGCGTGTTTTCGTTTTGGGATTGAAGATATGGGCGTGTGACATGAGGAATCATGAGTTTTGACACGGGCTGTTAAAGGGAGATCTATTTGGAGGAACTCGTAATGTGACGCTGGTTTCTGGGCGATGTGGTAGATTGTTGGACCCCGCACGATGGCGTAGATGGGAGATTTGGTCCGTCCGGTTGAGGTGGTTGTAACCAACTCCTTTGCTGATCGACAATGTAACTTACAATATATCCATCTCGCAAAATAAAGCAGGCCATATATTCTGCCCAATGTGGTTGATATTCCAATCCTTTTATCATGCGGGGGCTACGCCCAACTAGTAAACAGAGCTGCGGTATCTGGCCCGGTTTCCGGGTCTACTTTATCTCCTATGCAATCCGTCTGTGGAGAACAGAATCAGGCAAAATGCAACGATTCAGAACCGGGGAACTATCGGGAGTGGACTGTTTGGTCGGTGAGGATTGAAAGTTAGCATGTGACGAGGCTGTTTTGACGTGGTGAGAGGAGTCTGTTGGCGAGTGTTGGCGGTTGGATCGGAGCTGAGATGCAGGTTGGTGTAGCTGCATGAGGGCGTAGCTGTATGAGGGTGATGATGGAAGGATTAGGGTTTTTTGATAGGATGGGATTTGATGACGGGTCAGGTTACTTGAGGAGTTAGTTGGACGACATTGTGGTGTGATGTGTGGAGGTAAGTATGTACATACATAAGTGAGGTTCTAAAGATGGTGATGACGATGTTTATGGTTGTGGATGATAGAGGTTGACGTGGTCAGTAGATTATAGGGGATCAACTTCGTCTGTATCGTACAACCAATGTTGTGTAAATAAAACATATGGTTACCTGGCCACGGTAGTCCGAGTTGGGCTGAGAGGGTACAGGTCCGATACTTGACAAAGTGTCACTCGGAGGTAACTAGTACACAAGACCACTTGTAATAACAAGAATAATACGATAAAGATCGCCACATAAGCCACATCTTTAGAGTACAAAACATGTTGATATATCATTGATATATCATGTATATAATGGTAGTCCATCCACCGGACTCGTCCAACACTACCATGACTGGTATATGTCACACAAGCCATGATACAAACCCATTGACCCGGATCACTACATAAAGCATGCACGGTACCAAAGCCACTTATCTTATAGAACTGTAACAGTGGGTATATGTTGCTTAGGTTATAGTTTGACTTGAATGTTATTCTATCGTTAGTCTCACACCGCTCTTGCTCGAGTTGACACTGGACCTTAGAATGGGTTCGGTAAGTCTCGGTCAATGTACAGTCACACCGAAATACCGAGAAACCCGAACCCCACTTTGACATCGTGATCTAATTAGGGTTATGTACGTCGATAATTACGGGTTTGGAGGGGTTGGGATGGATTTAGACATGTATGTAATTGCGACCTCTCTGGCGACATTTTGGTGATCTTTATAGTGTCATTGTTGGCTCCTTTTTGGTAAGTTTTTAGGAAAGATGTTCTGGAGGAACAATGGCTGACATTTCGCTCATGCGATCAAGATACATCTTACCAGAACGGTCTAGACACATCTAGACGCGACGACGTGACACACGCCATTTTTATACGAACATCACGATAACCCCGCCTTCCACAATGGCCGCCTTTTTTACGGAACTCTGGGAGTCAGTCTTCACACCGGGCCCAACACCCGTCCTCGTGAAAGCCGCCAACTGGACCTTCGCAGCTCTTCAACTTCTTCTTGCGCTATTATGGTATAGCACGCGGAGTATGCACTGCATAGCACTCTCGTGTATCTCGGGAGGTCTCTGGTGGGCAATTAACTGGTTTGTCCAGGAACTGGAGATTTACAAAAAGGAAGAAGCGGCGAGGAAGGAGAAGGAGGAGAAGGAAAGGGTTGAAAATGACGATGATGAGGGGGCTTCTACGGAGACTGAGGGGGCCGGTGATGGGGATGGTAATGGCGATGGCCATGGGAGAGAAGGCACGCCGGTTGTTAAGGAGGAAGGACTTAAGAGGAGGGTTTTGGGAGGCGCGTCCGGTCAGACTACGGAGGATGAGTGGGAACGGGTCTCGGAGTATGAAAAGGATAAATAAGAGAGTCTGGTGATGTCATTTCTATTCTGTCATGTGATTGATGTCGGAGGGTGATTCTCCGGTTAGGCTTTGAGGCCGACTATAGCTATTCACGAGATGGCCCGGTTTAAGTTGCCGTGTTAGGTTAAGAAGAAGGAACCCTTAGTGGGGTCTAGTTGGGTTGAATCTCAATTGTGGTGTATTCATGGTGGGGTTCCTTGGGGGAATGGAAACGAATAGAGTGTTCTGTGAAGACATGTGGATATTGGGTATTAACGATACGGGGTGACGAGTATATGCCGTTGACTAGTCTGATTCTCAACTAGAGTATACACTCGATACAAGTCAAAGCTACAAATAAGCCCCACGTTCTATCGTGTATACATGGATATATCCATCAGCTAGCCTAGCAACGCGTCGCTTGTGATTGGCGCTTGTTAGACTACTCAGCTATCATTGAAGTAGCTAAAGAAGAAAAAAAAGAACCCATCGTAATCCATCGTTCGTCGTCTTGTCCGTCTCATGTCTCATGTCTATACATAGTTTATAAAACAAACTTTCGGTAACGTCACAGAGACTCTAGGCGTGCATATATCCCATTCTACTTCCGTAGTCCGGGCGTCATCAACCCGCGTAACCTCCTCCTATATCCATCTCATCATTACCAACCAACCAATCTACCACGCCCACATCAACCATATCCAAAACCCACGAAACCACCTTCCATAAATCCAATTCCATCCCTTCCAGTCCCAGAAACCTCGAATTCCCCCCTCCCTCCTTCCTGTCATACCATCCCCTTCCCCGCCCCCTCCTTCCCAATTCGAACTACATGCATATAAAGACATACAAACATAACGTAGACCCGCGCAGCCCAACCATAGCCCAACGCGCCTTCCCCACCATTCTCAGCCGGAAAAAAAAGGGCCTCAACCTGCTTCTAAGCTTGTAGATTTGACTAATTACCCAATGGATTGACGTCTCCGGAGAAGAATTGGTCTGCTTTGGACTTGTTTTGTTGTATCCAGCCTTGCTGGTCCTCGCGGGGTTAATTGGACCTGCCCCCCATATGCATCTGCCCCGCCCCGCCCCAGGTCAGGGATTTGTTTGTATTGATGGATCGAGCTTTGTTGCCGGAAAGGGGAGCTTTAGTAGCTTGTAGAATAGAACAAGAGACAAGACAGGTCCAATATATTAGTCTACCAGGTTCCCGCGTCTTTTTGAAAAATCTCTCCCCTTTTCATTCCTTCCCTTTTTCTTCTTTTGACTTTAGAGTCTTTTGGCTTTTGCTTTTTGTTCTAGATATTGTTATTCAATATGGCCTCTATCCAAACCGTCGAATTCACCCCCTTCCAGGACCAGAAGCCCGGCACGTACGTTCCTTCTCCACGATATCCCGCATAAACCATCTTCCAAGCCTAACCCCATCAACAATCTAGTTCCGGTCTCCGCAAGAAGGTCGTCGTCTTCCAGAAGCCTCACTACTCCGAGGCCTTCGTCACTTCTATCCTTCTCTCTATCCCTGAGGGTGCCGAGGGTGCCTTCCTCGTCATTGGTGGTGATGGTCGTTACTGGAACCCCGAGGTCATCCAGCTGATTGCCAAGATTGGTGCCGCGTACGGTGTGAAGAAGCTCCTTGTTGGTCAGGATGGTATCCTTTCTACCCCCGCTGCCAGCCATGTCATCCGGAAGCGTCAGGCTACCGGTGGTATCCTCCTGACTGCGTCGCACAACCCTGGTGGTAAGTTTGAACGTCTTTGTACAACCATGTGCAGATCACCAAGCTAACTAGGTTTCTAAATAGGTCCCGAGAATGACTTTGGTATCAAGTACAACCTCGCCAACGGTGGTCCCGCCCCCGAATCCGTCACCGACAAGATCTACGCTGTCTCCAAGACTCTCACCTCCTACAAGATCTCCTCCATCCCCGACATTGACATTTCCACCCCCGGAACCACCACCTACGGTCCCCTGGAAGTCGAAATCATCGACAGCACCACCGACTACGTCGACATGCTCAAGGAAACCTTTGACTTCCCCCTCATCAAGTCCTTCTTCACCACCCACCCCACCTTCCGCGTTCTCTTTGACGGCATGCACGGTGTCACCGGACCCTACGGCAAAGCCATTTTCGAAACCGAGCTCGGTCTCCCCGCCACCAGTACCCAGAGCTGCATTCCCGCTCCTGACTTCAACGGTGGCCACCCCGACCCTAACCTGACGTACGCGCACGAGCTGGTCGAGGCCGTTGAGAAGGATCAGATCCCCTTTGGTGCCGCGTCTGACGGTGACGGTGACCGGAACATGATTTACGGAGCTGGTGCCTTCGTTTCTCCCGGTGACTCCCTCGCCATCATTGCCCACCACGCCAAGCTGATTCCCTACTTCCGCAACAAGGGCGTCTTTGGCCTTGCCCGGTCTATGCCCACCTCTGGTGCCGTCGACCTGGTCGCCAAGAAGCAGGGCCTTAACTGCTACGAAGTTCCCACCGGCTGGAAGTTCTTCTGTGCCTTGTTCGACGCCGATAAGCTTTCCATCTGCGGTGAAGAGTCTTTCGGTACCGGCTCTAACCACATCCGTGAAAAGGATGGTCTTTGGGCTATCGTTGCCTGGTTGAACATCATTGCGGCTCTTGGCATGCAGAACCCCGAGGTAACCCCCTCCATCGCCCAGATCCAACGGGACTTCTGGGCCGAATACGGCCGGACCTTCTTCACCCGGTACGACTACGAGAACGTGGACTCGGAGGGTGCCAACAAGGTTGTCGGGATCCTCAAGGATCTTGTCGCCGACCCATCCTTTGTCGGCTCCACTGTTGAAGGCCGCACTGTCACTGAGGCCGGAAACTTCTCCTACACTGACCTTGACGGGTCCGTTTCCGCGGGCCAGGGTCTGTACGCTAAGTTCTCGTCCGGTAGCCGCATTGTTGTGCGGTTGTCGGGAACTGGCTCTTCGGGTGCTACTATCCGTTTGTACATTGAGCAGCACACTTCGGAGGCGACCGAGTATGAAAAGGATGCGCAGGAGTTCTTGGCTCCTGAGATTAAGTTTGCCACTGAGCTGTTGAAGTTCAAGGAGTTTGTTGGCAGAGATGAGCCTGATGTTAAGACTTAAGTCTTGGGTAAAGGAACAAACGTATTTAATGATTGATGGATCAAGACTTGTTGGTACTGGTTGAATATATATACAAGACATGGTCGGTTGAGGCCGCGTACATACATATCTAAGTTGGTCACGTGGAAGTTCTATGCAACGAACGGGGAAATAAATGTAACAAAACATAATGATAATAGCATAAAAGCATCAGAACCAAATCAGTAAACCTTTAAAAAAAACTAGCAATCCAAGAAACGACAACACGCAAAATGACCAGAAAGTGAACAAGCAAAACGCATGAAAAAAAGAACATCTATCCCATGAGGAAGCAACCCGCCAAAAGCAAAAAGATAAAAAAGATAAAACAGTAAATCCAAAACAATAAACCAGCAAAGTTGTCTCCCTCCTTACCTTGTCACTAGTTCATGACAAACTACCGGTGTATAGCAACAATCACAGATCAGAGACAAGCCAACAGACTTGGTCGTTTCCATGAAGTACCACAAACGGATAATTAAATCAAGATACCAGTGATAGGCAGTCTCTGCTCGACAAGGGAAACCCACAACGATAACAACAAGAACACCAGTGACGAAATCCCCAGCCTCCAAGCTTCTCCTCCAGCAATAACAAAAGACACTCGTTGTACGCAGCAAAGTCTAATCCGAACGGCTTGCTCTCTCGCAACCGAGAAATATATGCAAAGGCCAATGAAGGGGGATAAAACAAAACAAGCTAACAAATGCAATCTATAATCAAAACGAATGAATAGTGTGTAAAAAAGGGGTGTGTATGACTCCGTGAAGAGACGAATCCAAAGGGTGTGTTTTATGAGAGCCAAGACATAACGGATAATGGGGGATCGTGAAAGAGCAACGCGTAATATAAACAAAAAGTCTCTCAGTCGTGAACAAGCCATGACCGGCGGCCAATCGGTTAGACTCAAATGAACTAACGAGCGACAAAAACAGTCCGAGGACAAGCGAACGGACAGACGAACAACGAGGCGAAAGAGGCGGAAGCGGAGGCGAAGAAAGAGGTCGAGCAGAGACCGCAATGTGAAGTGAAGCCTGGGAAAAGATCACGTGAGTAAACTCTCCCAGAGAGACCCAGGTGACGGAGGAAAAAACCCAATCACCGAGCCGACGGAAGCGACTTCTAAGCGCCCGTCGCCGACACTTTACGGGCAGTAGCAGCAGCAGCAGCCGAGGCATTGGTGCTAATACTGCCTACACGACCGCTGGTCTTTCGTACGCCAGAGCCCTCCTTGGACCGTAATGCTGAATCAGAGCCCGTGGTGCGCTTGGCGGCGCGCACCTTTGCTAATGGGCGAGTGCCTATGTTCTCAATGTCTTGAGAGGCGTCATTGTCAATTTTGGAGTACTGGATATTGCTAACAGAGGCGCTCGTACCATGTGACACGCCAGCCGACGCTGATGACGACGGTGGCTGGTGGCTAGTTGACCGTGACCGATTGTGCGGGGCGGCTGCAGACCGATGTGGCGAGGGCTGGTGTGCTGACTTGCGCTGAGACTTGCTTCTAAGATGAGCCTCATCGTCGGGTAAGTCCTCGGCGCCGCGTGACTGCTTAAGAGACGCTACAGCCTCGACGGGTGATTGTTGGCGGGCATTGCTGCTTTCTTCTTCCTCTTCGACTGTTGGTGGGTTGCTATTCCGGTTGTATGGGTAATGGCGGTCGCCCATACGAGCAGTCTTTCGCGGTTGTCCTGGCGTGGGGGCGGGCAAGTAATCCTCCTGTACACCGACATTGTTACGATCGTCTACTTCACTGAGAGGAGTGCGGCTCGAAGGACTGCGGTTGTGTGGTGGCGTCTGAGCAGTTGGCGCAGTACGCATGGTCTTGTGGGCGCGCATTGGAGTAGCAGGCGTGGGGTTAGACATGGCCATTTCGCGACGGAGCTTGGCCTCAACACGCTCCTCAACCCACCACTCGCGGAAAGTACCTTGGTTCAAGTGCAGCCAGTGCTGCTGGGGGCCGACAACCATACCAGGACGCATGAAGCGCATGAAGGAGATGACCTCGTTGGCGGTGAAACCGTGACGGTAGATCAGATAAGCACCAATGAGGCAGCCAGTACGACCAAGACCAGCCTTGCAGTGGACAGCAATTCCCTTCTTCTTGACAGTAATCATTTCGTGAGCGAGGCGGATAAACTTGCGGACTGTCTTGAGCGGTGGGCAGGTACCGTCGTCGAAGATCATGTCCAAGTGCTGGATACCGAGAGCCTCAAAGTATGATGGCGAGTACAGAGGCGAGTTGAGACGGACTACAAGACCAATGTTGTTGTCAGAGAAGTGCTCGAGCACGTTCTTGAAAGACTGGTTAAGTGTTGGGTGAGCGTAAACCTCGTCGACTGTGTGAGGAAGGGCGTTGTAGAGATCGGAGCCCTCGGGAAAGCGGGTAGCAGGAGACTGCTGAGGCGAAGCAAAGGCAAGGAAATCAGGAGTGACCCAGTTGAAATCACCATGCTCGACGCGCTCAAACTTTTCGTATTGGTCGAGATCAAAGTTTTCGAGATCACAGCACTTTTCCTCCTTGGCCTTCCAAACACCGTAGACTACATCTTGGACAGTAAGGCCATAATCGGCTTGTGAGTAACCAGCATCGCGGAAAGGCATCAACGGGGGGTCAACCTGAGCAATCGGGGCCAGGGCAAGATGGGGAGGCCAGTTTTGAATAAGAACCATGTAGCAGGCGAGCATGCAAGCAGCGTTTGCGCGACCTTTCGATTCAAGTTAGCGCATATTCGGGATATGGTCGAGTCAGGTTAATAACAACTCACTCTTGGGATCAGATCTGCTCCAGAAAACAATTGGCCGATCTTTGTTCTCCTTGGCGGCAAGAATGTCATGGAAGTAGAGGGCAAAGCGGTAGAGGTGACCAATGTGAAGCGGGCCGAAGTCATGGTGAAAGGCGTTGTAGAGGAGGCTATCGTCTACAGTGAAGTAAGTTGGCGATCTTCTCGCGGATGATTCGCCAATGCGTCTGCGCGACGGTGAGCGGTTAATAGCGGCGGCGTCAGATCCATAGGGGAAAGGCGTGTATGCATCAGGCTTCTTATCGTAGGCGGCGAGGTACAAGCGATCTTTTTAGAAAGAATTGATATGTTAGTCTGATTTTATGGTGATGGTACAGGTAAAGCTAAACTCACCAGGAATATACTCAACCACCTGGCCGATGCTAGTGTTTCTGGAAGTACGCGACATGGCGATGGATCGCGATGCGGTGTTCTGGATGTTCTGGAATAAAGCGACGAGGCGAAACTCAAAAGGATATAAAGAAAGAGATGAATAGATCAAGACTGCAATCACCAAAAATCCAGAGCAACGAAGCAGCAACGCACTCTCGAGAAAGAAAAAAAACGAAAGAAGAGAAAGAAAGTCCAAGTCCGCGATGACGGGACAAAAGAGAACGAGCGAGCGTTATGGATATGTAATGTAAGAAGTACCGAAAAAAATAAGTAAAAATAAAAATAAAAATAAAAGAGACGAACAATTAAATCCAAGAGTCTAATAGGTATAAAAAACCACGAGCCACATAAAATAAAAGGCTGGAATGGGTTGTTCCAAGGAAGAAAAGAAAGAAAGCAACAACCAAAATGATGCACGTATGTAGAGTATGTATGCAGCGTAGGTCAATCCCGAGAAAGCTAAACAGGGAAAGAAACACAGACACCGTGAGGAGTAAGAAAAACAATGCACCCAAAGCGGAAGGATGGCGGTTGCCAAGGTGAGGAAGGAGGGTCTAGTTGGGGTATTTTCAGGAATGGAGTCTTTATTTACTCTTTGGGCAACTTTGCGAAAGTGAAGTGGAGATATTTAGGAGAACTGTATATGGTTGGTTGATTTGGAGACTAAGTGTATGGGTGATTTGAATATGAAGTTTGATCTCATTGGTAACGGGCGTCAATTGGAAAGTATGTTTCGTCTCTTGTTCTTGTTCTCCTATGCTATAAAGACTCTCTCTGCTCTGCACTGTCCACTTTTTCCTATCCCGCCTAAATCTACAGACAGGGGAATCTGCAAGTCGAGGGCTGGCGTTTATTCGCCCTGCCAGGAGACATGAAAGAGGGGCCAACCGACCAACTCAGAAGCCTCATTTAGAACAGGTGAACCATGATAACCCTACAGTCGGATGAGTACCTACTGTATATAGCTTCTGCACATATACACTCTAGCCCCGGTATATGAACAACATGACTTGCATTATCCGTCGGTAAACATGCCAACACTTTCCAGGACACATGAGACTTAAAGACTCATTCATATATGTACTCGGAACTCCCTTCCTTCAACCTCAAATCGCTACGCATCACCCAGAGAACGCATAAAAAACTGTTCATCCCTCATAAAGATACCCCTACTCGTCTCCATGGTAACCAGACTTCTCCAGCCTCAAAGCTAACACAAAAATGCCCAATCCCCTCATCTCCCTGCATAAATGTCCCCCATTTGGGATAATTAACCTGTTCTCCCGTTTAAAGTCGCGCCACACACGCTATGTCGTGTCTAGCGTTTAAATGTAGGTGTTATATAACCCTATGTTTGTGTTGACCCTTGCATACCCTACCGTTGTTGTCCGATCTTTTTGAGGTGTGACAAAGTAGTACATGCTGAGTTTGTCACTGGAGTGGTGACTTATCATAGATAGCACTCTGTAACTCATTCAATATATTATAACCTTTACTAAATTCACAATTAAATACTCTTTTACTTATTGAGAGTCACTTTCTGTTAATATAAAACCCATTACTGACTCGGTATATCATCCCTCTCATTCCACTTTCCATTCCAACAAACCACCTCAAAAGTCACAATGACTCCAGTCAACCCCGCCTTCCCCTGCGAACTGTAAGATACCCCCATCCACTCCAGCCAACCCCAAACTAACAGCACCCCCAGGACTCTCCAAATCCCATTCGCCACCCCGCGTCTCGCCACCATCGCCCACCGCGTCCTTTCCGTCGATCCAGAACTATCACCTCTCGTCCAACGCACCTTCTCCCTTCCAATCCCAACAACCTTATCCGTAGCCTACTCCGCCACCACAAACCGGATGCTCCGTGTAGCGACGAATTCATTCATGGCTAGCCTTCGGTTAGTTTTGGAAGTTATGGAGAAGATGGATGGGGATGCGCTTGCGTTACCGGTTGACTCGGATGTCGTGGAGCAAGGATTGGCAAAATAAATAGATGATGAAGTAAACATGCTGAAACATATACTGTGTGAATAACCGCCGATACTTGCCGATATGTAGTGCTACAGAATGACACTTCCGCAGTACCCGTCGAGACCGCCGAGACGCGGTACTATGCGTTTAGCCGCCGTGGTTCATTTCGTGTAACCATGACTAGTTCACAAGTCTAGACATTCACTGATAGATGATGGAAAATATGACACAGAAATCTCATACAACTGGAATATCCAGCCAAGAGCATAGATTAATCAAACAAAATATCCCACTCCAGTATCCAAAAGCAGAAGCAAAAGCAAAAGCAAACCCAAACGCCCAAGTCCCAATCCTATATACTTTTTTAAACAGAAAACAAATGCCTTCTAACCAGATTACTCTTCGACAACAGCGACACTCTCCACCTCATTGACCTCAGTGACCTCAGTGACTTCAGTGATAATCTCCTTCTCCGTCGTACTATCTGTACTCTTCTCCTTCAACTGACATTCCAACTCCCCAACTCTCTTATTCGCCGCCTCAACCTGTTGTTGAAGTTGCTTGATATACTCAATGGCTTGTTCCACCGTACTAGCCTTGCTATTAGGCACACTCTGCCCCTTTGCGTCTTTCTTACAAGTACCAGCGCTATCGCTACCCGTCTCACTATCTTTCTTACCCGCATTAGCCACCGGCGGCAAAAGTGTGGCGATTTCCTGAAGCGCCAGATTTATGCGGTTTCTGCGGCCCTGCTCGGCAATCTTGTGTGACGTCTTCTTAACCACTAAGGCATCGGACAAGGTGGAGGGGTATGAGACACCTGGTAAGACAGTTCCTTCCACCAGACGTTGGTAGTTAGATTTATGTTGTAGCTGGGCCGCCAAGTCTTGTGAACCATTCGCCATGGGTTGAATATTAGGTGAGATCCGAGGCAATAGGGCTGGCGATGCATGGATAGAACCCGGACGTCTACTTGTGCCACTTGTGCGCGGGGCAAGTTGTGGCGTCTTCCGGATTGCCGAACCACCAGCCGGCAGAATCTGGGGACTGGCGTTTACAGAAGAGGCGCTAGTACGTGGTGGCTTAGGAAGCATAGGTGACGGAAGAGGGGCAATGTACTTTGCCACGGGGACCATATCGAGTGTTCCCTGCATGGGCGTATCAATAGCAGGGCAACCAAGGACATCCACAAAAGAGTCTGGCAGGGTAAAGTCGTCGGTAGTAGGCGAAACGGTAGGTGTAGACATACCAGCCGTGATAGCCGGTGATGAGTTGGAAGATGTCCGTGACCCGGGTAATCTCATAAGTGAAGCAGGAGTAGCAGGAGTAGGTCTCCCAGCAAACTTCTTAAGTGCCTCGTTCTTTGAGTTTTGTGGCTGGATAAAAGGCGATGCAGTAGCCGACTTAGTCCGTGGCAATGGGGGTGGCGGCATATCAGAAAGTGCCTCGGGCGAAACAGAGGCGTTCTCTTCCATCTCAGCGCTACGTCCCCGCTTCTTACTCGCGTCGGCTTCGGCCTCGTTGATGACCTGAGCGGCAATTGATGGGTTAGAAGTAGCCACTGAAACCACAGTACCTCTTCTACGCATTGGCTTTGAAATAGGCGACTGGGCGACTTTAGACTTTGGCCGGGTAGACTTGGCGGGGGTCTTGCGAGCCTTCTTGGATGACTCGGCGGTCATGTTGGGAGTATTCCATGGCTCAACGGAGCCATTTTCAATAGGTGACTTGGCAGCAATGGCAGCTGCATGTGACCGATACTCAGACATAATAGAAGCATCAGGCTGGGCGTGAAGAGCAGGCGAAGTAAGTGGACTGAAATAGTTGCTGGTCATGGGGAACGTGGCGTCGACGAATTGATGTTCTAGCGGGGTAACTGCGGGAGAGACAAGTGGTGTGAAGCTTAACTAAGACATGTGACACATGGGTTAGATTATATTGTTATAGAAGCAGAAAAAGTAAAGTTGACCTACATCTTGGGCTTCCTTGAGCGAGTGAAAGCGGTTATCAAAAGCCTGTTGTGGCTGTTCTGGCGACATGAAGAACTGGTCCGGGTTACCGGCAACGAGATCCAGACTTCCGGGGGTCGGTGGCACAGGATTGGTATTGTAGTACGAGCTCATGGAGGCGACATGGCGGTGGTGTGACTGGGAGCGTTCATGCTGCATCTGGCGTTGATGTTGATGTTGTCTTTGTTGTTGGAGATAGTGAATTCTAGCGTCGAGTTCGGAAATGACTTCGTTTGGGGGGGCCATTAGTTGGGCGGAGATGGGTTGATGGACTCCGACTGAGGCGATGGCGGCCATTGTGGAGGGCGACATGGTGGTTGTTACCGGGAGAGACTGAGGGAGAGTAGTTGGGATATTGTGAGAATGCGACGGGTCTGTGCCGGACATTTGGGTGTCTAGGGGATCAGCCGAACCCGGAAGCAAGCCGAAGGGAAAGTCAAGACCAATATCATAGTAGATATCACCAGAATTACTCTGGTCTTGGGAATTCCACTGGGTGCCGTCCATCATATCCATTATTCCAGCGAGGCGAAGAAAACAAGTGAAGCGGGGTATAGAATTGCTTTTTTGTTGAAAATCCCCGAGAGTCTATTCGGTCGGGCGTAGACGAACCGTTGCGGACAGACGTATGTACAATGCGAATATAGAAACGGGCGATTCGCGACGGGGCGGCGACGGGCGTTTTGCGGTCGCGGTCGGGTGAGCGGGGTGGGGCCTTCGGTAAAGGGCCGTCCGTGAAGAAGGACCGGGTGTCTTTCGGGAAAGAGGGGAATAATAAGAGAGATGAAAAAATAAAAATGAAAAACCTTTAAACGATAGGTTTTAGAAAGGACGTATATGACGAATGCGACGAGGGAAGGGAAATGTGGAATATGAAAGTAATGGATTATAGAATCAAAAATAGACGTGGTCGGGTTCGTTGGAAAAAGAGAAAGTCTAATATGGAAGTCGAAAAATCGGGGAACCAGGCGGTGAATCAGCTGCCAATGGATTCGTATATATGTAGCGTAGGCGTCTTTGTGGCCGGACAGGGGGTTGCTTTTTTTTTTTGTTCAAAGTGATGTGTTCAGCAAGCAAGTCTTTGGATCTGAGCGTCAAAGTCAAATGCAGGTGTAAAGAAGCGAATATGCAGTAAGTGAATAATAAGAAGTCGGCAAAAAAAAAAAAAGAAGAAAATGGAAAGAAAAAAGGTTAAGGATAATGTGGGATTGATGGCTTCTGGAAATGAGACTAGAGGGTTGTCATGTAGTCAAGATAGACTGATTTCCGGGTTTTTATAGTGGGATTTTGTTTCTTTTTTCGGTGATGGGAAGGATTTTCGTTTTTGGGGCTTAATGTAAGAATAGAATGCCGTATGGTAGTTTAAAGTAGATTAAAAAGAAGAAGAAATCGTGAGATTCGAGATTCGACGAAACAAATACACACTCACCTTTGGTCCCTCAAAATCCCAAAACCGAACGGCCCGAAATGGATAAATTCGATATTTTCTACAACATAGACTTCTCAATAATAGTCCATCCTTTTTCTCCTTCTTCTTTCCCTTCATGGAAGCTTTGAAGGAAGCTTTGAAGGAAGAAGACTAGCTATGTAGTCACGGACAGTAAGCAAAGACAGCCGAGATGGTACCAGACAGAGAGAAGAAGGAAGTCATGGAGCTTTGTAGGTAGTTTCGACTTCACTACCCTCACGTACATTGATATTGGG
Organism: Huntiella bhutanensis; assembly: GCA_002018275.1. Classification (NCBI taxonomy): domain Eukaryota; kingdom Fungi; phylum Ascomycota; class Sordariomycetes; order Microascales; family Ceratocystidaceae; genus Huntiella; species Huntiella bhutanensis. The sequence goes on from MJMS01000007.1 coordinate 94,396, forward strand.
TTTTGTTTTTGTATGTACATACATTGGTAGGTTTGTTGGTATCTTGGTATACATATCATATGTATATACGCCACATCTGTAACTTAGACGTGACCTAAACCCGTGAACATCCATTCATACTACATAATAAACCTCCTCATCCGATAACCCGTACTTCAATACCACCTATCCGGCCATTCCATCCTCACCATCCGTGCATGCAGTATCCCCTGACTCCATCCCACAAGAAATCCCAAAACTACTATTCATACATAAACTCCGGTCTCCCCCGATCCCACTCATCCGTCCTATAAGCCAACCCCCAAAGTCTCCTCGGCTCACCTTACTCATCAAAAGGACGTCTTACATATGCACATATATATGTACATATGTACATACATACACACCCCGTCTCAAACCAGGGCAGTGTCACCTCCCCAAATAGAAACAACTCAAAACCCACCTGATATTCCTCAGCTGTGACGTCGACGTAGCCTCCAACCAACCCGTCCGTCAATCACAATTCCTCGTCATTAACCCCTCCAAACAAAACCAAGTCACCCGCATATCTAGTTCACGTCACACCGGCATTTAACTAACACCACATGACTAACTAACTAACGAACTAAACGATACTCGTGTTTTCTAGAGAATCATATCTCTCAACAACACAACACACTAAGTCAACCGAATCTATCCACTCAAAAAAGCCTTCCCTACTTCAACCCAGCCAACCAAAACCTTCTTAATAACAACTTCACGATACCTATCCACTACACACGTTGTTCCGCACTCTTCTCTGATTGGTCGATCCCTAACAAGGGTAAGCCCCACTAAACCTTAATCCCAACCCAGTCCATGATTACTAGCTTCATGAAATGAACTAGACTCACCAAAACCAACCTATGTACTACCAAGTTGTCGTCAAAAACACCCGCTACTGTAAACCCAAGAACCCACAAAGAGTCTCCGTTTCCCCCAATAGACCCAACAACTTACAATCACCATGTCGGCTCTATTCCGCCAGCCAAGACGCCAAATTCTGTCAGACTCTGTCAAACTCTGTTACCCACCTACACGGACCAGCCAATACCAGAATCAATAAATCAAACTTCCTCCTTGTGAACCCCATACCAATCTAATACGTAAGGAAAACGGACAAACAACCGAGTCGGACGTCAGCCTTTATGTGGACATGGACACGGCCGACCTGTTTTCTCCCGTGACAACTGTATGTATACTGCATTAGGTTACAGAAAGAATTGTGCGTATTATGTTAGTCGTTACTACTAAGTTATAGAAAACTAAACAGACCAACAAAGAAGAAAAAAAGAACACCTGTATAAATGATCCATGGCCACGCCATATGCAATCCCATCCTATCCCGAATGTATAATAAACTCAAAGAAACAAAAAAACAATACAAAAGAAAAGGCCTTCCAGAAACCCATACAACGCCGAAACCGAGCCTCAAGAACCCAGAATAGAATAGAACAAAAAAATAACTCACCCCAACATAACACCGCCCATATCTCTACTCCCATCCTCATCCATAGTTCCATCATCCCTCGTTCCAGAACCTTCAGCCTCCTCAGACCCATCCGCCGAACTTCCACCATCACCGGCTCTTCTAACTAGTCCAGCCAAAGGAGATGACACTCCAGGTGGTGACGCACCCATCACCCGCGTCGAACCCGCTTCACTAGTCGTCTTACCAGCCGTAGTGACCAGAACCCGTCGGCTACTTGTGCTACTACGTCGACTTTCGAGGCTCCGGCTCAACGTCTTACTAACACCCTCAATCCCCGAATTCAACGACCGTCGCTTATCCTTGATCAACTTGCCAGCCACCGTAGTCATGTCAGCAACCGCCGACACTTTGGTACTAGCCACAGTGGACTTTCCAAGACCAGGCGTAGTTGGTGCCCCCGGCTTATCCTCTTGAGCATCAATCAGATACCACCGGAGACCGTCAGAAAGTTGGAAGGGGTTATCATTCTCACCCGCCGTCGTGTTCCCCGAGTCTCCATCACCCCCACTACTACTGCCACCCTGTTGCTGCAGGTTCTTGGACAGATCCACTCGCCGTTCCTGAATCCTCGTGATGCGAGCAACCAACCATTCTCGCGTGCGCAGACGATGCGAATCCTGCTCCCGCAAAAAGTAGTGTGGGAAGCCCACGTTGAATGCGGCCCAAGCACCTGAGCTCTGGTTCCTAGTCGGAAGGAAGAGTACCAAGTCGCCTTCTTTGAAGTTCTTGAATGCAATCTTTTCATGTGCGTCCTTGTTGGCTGAGTGCGCCTTGTCACGGAACATGCGAGCATCGCGCTGGAACTTACGCGCCACATGCTCCACGTCTTTGAGACGACGGTACACCGTCTCAGTAAACGTTTCCATGTCGAAGCCACCCAAGGAGTTGATAAATGCGATATACTTTTGCGCTTCGGACCCGGCATTGTTGTTGTTTCCGTTCATCCAGTAGATCTGTTCGATATCTTCACCCTCAAGCCCACTCTTGGTCGATAATGACGACGTTTGACGGCCCAACGGTGACAATGACGTCTCTGGCCCGCTACTGTTTGGAATTAGCTGAGCGACAGACCGCTCGGCCCTAGGTACCCTTGAAATCTTCATCTGAACACCCTCTTTAGTCACCACAAACCCAAGCCGCTCTAGCAATCTGACAAGCCTATCATTCTGCGTGTAAATACGCTTTGTCAGATCCTTAGCATTCTCCGTCCGAACTTGTAACACTGAGTCCAGACTGTTGAACTTGGCCTGTGCCACCGACAGTTTCTCCTTGATCGACTGAAGTTCCTCCTCCAGACTGCCCACCTGAGACTGTCTGCGTGCGAGATCCTCCTTGAGCACTCCCATCTGTTTCTCGTCATCTTCAAGTTTCTGTCGAAGCGACTCTGAACCAGTTTCGCCATCAGAAATGTTCCTACGCAATTCGCTGATTTGCCGACGTCCCTGCTCAAGTTCCGCTTCGGCCGTTGCAAGTCGAGCCTTCTCCGTGGCAAGTGCCTCCCTGAGCTGCAAGCTGAGCGTTTCCATCTCCGATACACGCGCTCCAGACTCACTGACATTAGCCTTGAGCTCCCTGTTCTCCGTCTGCGTTTGATCAAGCTCGGATTGTAGCACCGAAATGTCATTCTCGATAATCTTGAGTTTACCAACCACATCCGTAGCAGTCGTAATCAGATCCTCAATCAACTCACCATCCTCGCTGGGCACCTCGGCCCCGGGTAGCAGCTCTCGGTGGAGGTCATGCAAAGCACGTGTCTGACCCTCCGAAGCACCCATCTTCTTAGTCAAGACCTTGTTCTCTTCTTGGAGGCTGCGCATCTGTTTCTGCGTCGACTCAATCCTTTCCTGTTGCAATCTAGTCTCATTACGCAGATACTCAACCTGCCCATCGTACCTGGTTTTGTCATCTTGTCGGTGTTTGCGCTCCTTCTCGAGTTCCTCCTCTAGCATGTGGAACCGTTCATCGTACTCAGCCTTCTCGTTATCACGAGACATGCCAAAGTGTTCGATATCATCTTCAGTTTCTTCCAACTTTTCACGGAGAGCTTTAATCTGATCCATCAGGCCCTTGCGTTCGGCACTATATTCCTTCTCTAGGCTCTGAAGATTGTTTATAAGATCCGTCTTGGTGGAGTTGGCTTCTTCGAGTCTCTCCTTGACTTCTTGCCATTGCTTCTCGATGTGCGATAATTCGTCTTGGATCTTCTTGGTTGCTTCTTTCTCTGTAGAAAGCTCTCTTCGAAGGTGGTCTAGCATTGGCGCGCTCGTGGAGTCGATACCATCAAGGTTAGAAAAGCGTCTGGTATCAGACCGTTTTGAAAAATCTAAACTGGTGGCAGAAAAGGTTCCTTGGCGGGACTGGGCGTGTGATTGTGGATGGAGCAAAACTTCCAGTCTTTTGATCCGACTTTCTGCCGTCATCAGTTTATGTTCTAAATCCGCCTTGTCCTTTTGGAGAGACTTGATAAGCTCGTCGTCACCACGAATCATGAAACTCGTAGAATGAAGCATAGAATTGGTGTTTTCGTAAAGACTGCCATTCTTGAATGCTTTGATCCGTTTGGTCTGTTGACGAGTGGGTACAGTGAGTTCATACAAAAGCTTCTTGATGTCATCGATGAGTAGCTTATCGATGTCACTCTTTTCCACAACCGTAATGAAATCTTGGAGATCCTTCTTCGTCATATCAGGCCACTCTTCTGAATCACCCAAGAGGTTGACCTCCATCCCCATGGCTGGAGAATCCACAGTGTCGTGACGGTACGTGCTTCCAACTATCTTGGCCCATTTCCGTCGACGTCTGGTTTCTTCGTCCTGGTACATAGCCATAGTGTTCGCCAAGTTGGTAGAATCGCTACGCATCTTCTCCTTCCAGTCGCGGCGTCGGATAGCCTCTGTCATGAAGGACGCGTACATGAATGGTAGCTGATGAATAAGTCGGAGATAATCGAAAGTGGCCATTGCCTCTTCATTCTTGCCAGCATCTGCCATAAGACTCTTGCACTTTTGTAACGCTGTAACAGTATCCGTGATGCTACGCATGAAGACCCCAGAGTCCGTAGCCATTGTGTTGCGGCATTGCGTAGCATATTGAAGAAGATCCATCAGCTCTCCGGCTTTTTGTGCGATGCGAGGAAGAAACTTTTCAGAATGTGTGCTTGCCATTCTAGACGCAAGCAACATATCATTTTGAGTGTCTGAGTAACCATCAACCATTGAACTGTCTGCTTCAATCTTGCGCAGCAAAGTCTGGGCCTCCTCAAAAATCTGCGCCGATTCATCGCTGCGACCCATAAATGACCTTTCAAGCAACGTTTGAAAGGAATTGCTTAATTCCCCAAACTTGGTATCCAGGTTTTCTGCCTCTCGATTAACGTTTTCAATCCAGGAAATCAAACTTTTCAATGCGGCAGAAGCCCATTTACATGACCGTTTACACGTCTCGGGGTCAAGCAAGTCTTGGAGTGTAGCTTCATTAGCCAAGGCAAAGCGTTTCCCCGTCATGAATGAAACCATCTGCGGCGAGATTGATATTGACTTGGCGATCTCAATATGTTTCTCCCAGTTTTTGGCCAACATATCATTTTCTTTGATCGAACCAGTAGCCCATCTCTTCAAATCATCGTGTCTGGTGTAGCATGGCTTGATGGCAAGTTCGAGGTTGGTCAACGCGACATCCATGCATCGAGCGATGACGTCAATTTCTTGAAACCTTTGGGCATATGCGTTGTCGAGTTCTTCACATGATCCGACAACAGTTACTGCCCATTTCAGGCGCCTGTGGGATACATCCTTCCATACGGCAATCGACTTTGGCGAGATATTGATGGTTGGCGGGTCGCTGATTTGTAATTGTTTGGGCGGCGAGACAATGTTGATGACGGCTGCTGATTCGGAAGCCTTGGCCGAAGATAACCTACTATCGTAGACAAAAAGTTCCGAGTCGTTTTGGAAGTTGGCCGATTTGGCGCTACGGCCCTGGGCCGTCAATATGACGACATTTTGTGGAGCCAGGCCGATATTGATGAGAATCCACTTCTTGAGATCGTCCAGACTAAAATAGGGCGTAAAGCGGAATGTCAGCGTGTGTTGTTGGTTGTGCGTATGTGTGTCAAAAGCTAGTGATGCATGCGCCAGCAAAACATACAGATCCTGCCAGAGCGCACTTCAATTCCAGAATATCAACTAACCTGATGATTGTCGATGGGTCCACAATGGCTTTAGAACCGTTATGGGCGACGTAAAGCTCCATTGTCGCGACTCAGCGGCACCATTTCCCGGTGGACTGTTGATGATTGATAAGGGCAGTTATTGAATGAAAGAGGCGCTTATTGATGGATTGCGAATCGACGGTACCGTCTATAAATTGTTGTTATTCAAAGCAGACGGGGAGAGAAAGTCGCAATCAGAAAATGAGATAAGGCGTGGTCATTCCACGATTGGCCATGTGACAGGGGCCGTGTGGTGTATAGAATGACGATTCGGGGGTGCGTGTGTGAAGCTGACGATGACAACCAGTCCCAGAAACAATGTGAGCGTGATTTCGAATATCAGGTGAAGAAATATATGGCGGCGGTATGGTGAAAGGGCTCTCTCGCTACAGCAGGAAGCTGAAGTTGACGCAGGAGAAGCCCAACTTGGCAAAAAGTCACCAGGTAGGTCTTCAAATATGGTTCGTCCTGTCTGCCACCTACATATAACAGATGCACACACACTCCACTGGCAGAACTCAATAAGTAGCCAATGATCGTGTGCGATGCCGTTGCTTATGCGGTGGGTTTTGGAATTGAAATCTGGCCTGGGTTTTCTTTGATTTTGCTTAAGTTTGTTTGGGCTTTGATGGATGGCGATAGAAAAAATCATGTCCGCAAAACACACATTTGAAGCGGGGTGATGGATGATAAACGCCGGCACGTAACTCAACTCACTGCCAGGTCGCAACTGGTGGACAAGGCTTCAGAGCTCCATGTGTGGAAGTCTGGAAAGCACGCTATAGAGAATAACGATGCTGTATGCATGCGGAAGCCTAGATCTATTGTGCAATTCATGGAACCTGGTCGGACAGCCTGTGAGGATCGCATATGATGGATTGTTCCTGGAAGTTCATTATGCGGCCAAAACCCTGTGACCCTAGTGTATCGTGTGGCGGTATATCTCATGTGTGGCATTATTGGTGGTATTTGTGGCGTGAATGATAACATGTTATGGTAACACGAATACATCAGCCGCGGTCTATTGACGACTTGTATACCTACGGCACTTGCGCCGTATCTTTTGTTATCAAAATCTAGTTGACCAACATGAGCGATGTTGAGAATCCGGACGTCATGGAAGTCAGTATAACTGATGGGCCCTTACAGTTATCTCAAGATGAGAAGAAACTGTTAGAGTTACATGATCAGCTAGAGAAGCTACGTCTAGAGGCCGCCATTATCAAGGCCCAAAAGAAGGCCATGCCACAATGTAAGCGTAGGATGTGATATAGTTTTAACATATTGCTAATACATAATCTAGCGCGCGTGGTAGCAACTCCACAAGAAATCGAGGCGGCCCAGGAACGGTTGTTAAAAGCACGCTCTAGTTACACCCTCCAAAAAGAAGTAGTTGATAGTGTTCTATCGATGTATCCTATTTTGAAGGCCGTACACAACGGTACATTTGCCAACCCGATCGAGCGGTAACTAGAGACAAATTTCAGCCCTATCGACGAACTTTGATTTGCTAACACTCATACAGGGACTTGGCACCGTATTTACGTGCTCGTGATGAAGCATCGGTTGAAATCGCTCGCAAGTCGTCCGAGATCCGTACTGTTCTTGATGATCTAGTTGTCGTTCAAAGCGAAGCCCTTAAGAAGTCCCGCGAGAATGTTACTGTGGCAGCAGAGATGCTTGAATTGGCAGAACAAGTTAATCGTCAAAAGGAAGAGCCATTGATGGACACAGAAGTTGGCGATGAAGTCAAGAAACTCGAGAGTGCTATCAAAGCCAGTCGACAGAAATGGCTTGTCATGAAGGGCACTGCGAGTGCTGTAGTAGCAGGTAGCGGCGTGGATTGGTCTAGCGACCCGGCATTACTAGAGATGGTTCTTGATCCGGAAGAGGATATGTGATTTGGCTTTAAGATACCCGTTTAAGTAGTTAAACATAAGCATAGCATTGACGCTGATATTTACAGTGGACAAGTACTCAGTTCCACCATGAGGTCTCCCATCTGGTCTTCTGACGATTATTAGGGTGTTAACCCTTAATTGTTTAAGATGGAATCCTCTGTCAGCATTGATTGCACCAATGTGATATTGTAGTAAAAGTGCACACTTTCAATAAAGCTCCATACGATGCATTAGCATAATAAGTCTCTACAAAACGACGATATATCAACGGAAATTGATAGCACTAACACAAAATCAAACAGGCGATACCATTACACCGATATCAACCTAAACCCTCAGTCATCCAAAAACGGTAATAAGCAGATTCGCAGCCATAAAGCGAGAGAAGACGAGCACAGGTGTGAGGGAGCTCTGGGGGATAAGAGGCGGTTTGTCGCCCCACCTCACGCTCACAATCAGCCAAAAAAGACGGTCGCAGCGCGGCAAGAGCGAGTTTGACCGGGGCAGGGCGTTTTGGGTAAAAGGCAAAAAAATAGAGCGAAAAAAACAAGGTGGTGACCAAAGACCGAGTCGCCAATAAACGAAAAAATAGGGCGATTTTTTCGCTGGGGTAAGTAGGACGTTACAGCGCGTTATAGGCGGTTTTGTTACAGTGGGCAAAAGTCATTTTGGTTGGAGGGAAGGAAAGAGCGAGCGAGGGAAGGAGAAGGGGTGTGTGAGATTTGCGGCTAAAGAGAGAACAAGACGATTTCGCGGACCACAGGGCTTGTGTTGTAGGCGATTACAGGACACATAGTGGCCGATTCCCAGTGATGAAAGGTGGTGCGAATTTGGTGAGAGCCGGTGTCCACTTGGCTTTGCTTTGCTGGGTCATTACGGTTTTACGGTTTTAGCGGGGAACAGGCATGTGAGGGTATTGCTTTTCGCGCCTTTGGCTATTGCTCTTTGTTTGGTTGTGGAGAAAATGTAGTGGCTTAGCCTGATAGGAAATATGGAAAGCTTCGGCTGGCTGAATGTTGGCTGGCCGACTTATTGGTTGAAGCAATTTTATGAGCGAACGAATAGTGATGTGAATCTATGTGGCAAACGACCCCTCGCGCATCGTCAAACAAGAACGATCAACGAGGCGGTGGGTGACGGGATGGAACTTTGATGAAGGTTTGACTACCACCAGTAAAGACACAAGGGCAGTGTAAGGCCAGACAGTGTTAGTTTGAGGTACGGATAGCTGCAGCTGTTTTATTGGAGGCCGGCCGGAAGAAGCTTGGGGTTTCTCGATGTAAGCTATGGTTCGATTAACTGGGTGGAGTCGGGTATGGTTAATAGCTTTACGGGAACCAATTGGCGATGGAATGGGAAACTATCGGGTGAACCAAGAAAAGCCTCTATTTCTATTGGCTACATATTACGATGATCCAACACATTGTTATTTGACTTAGCCGGTGAGGAACTTGCAAGCTGAGACGCTGCATGGTTCACATTCGCAGTTGGCTATGTAAGTCCATATGTATGTATGTACAGGCGCATAGCAGGTGCCTCTTACAAGTCACGTCTCGCACACGATGCACATATACGCATATATACACACAGCCTCTTTGTACGCATCATGTGTTTCTAATCAAAGCGGTCGTTTGTATCTTCGAGTGGGTGTGGTGGTAGAGAACTGGTTCATAGAAGAACATAACTGTCCCCTTTTTGTCATTATATATACAGAACAAAGTCCTCTGTTGCGAAAGTTTAAATTTGCCTTCTCCAAGTCTGGCACCTGACAAGCTATGACGAACTGAATGTCCACCTGGGGTTGGAATCGCGCTACCAGGGAAATCAACGGCCTCATCGAGTTCCCCAACACGAACATGTCAATGTTCGACCGTTCGAGAATTGACCAATCAGATGTTATATTATCATTCATGTGGGTACCAGGGTCAGATCATGTTTATAATTAACCCTACTGTTAACCAAAATGGCATAGTTACGCGGGGTAACTATGGACACAGGAGGAATGTATCCTACTTATACACATGACAATAGCATCACCAAAACAGCAGTGCAACAAAAAACCTGTAAATAGCACGCTACAACAAGATACCGAAACACAACATGTGTCGCATTGCCCAACCACCACCAAAATGACTTTTAACAAGTGTGCCTTGCTAACACATGGGAATCGGTACCCCCACTGTTTAACGTCGAGAAATAACGAGTACAGTATGATGCAGAAATACTGCAGGTTGGCCTGGGAACATGCAGCAATAGCAAAGTTGCTTATCTGGAGAAATAACTAGCAATAGCAAAAGCAAGAAGACGATTCCGGGCAGGGGAAACCGAAGAAGGGAAGGGGGTGCGCAGGTTCACACCAATAAGAGGAGTGAGTGTATGAGGGCAAGCGGGAAATAAGGAAGTGACAAAGAAGCTCACGGCACACATAACATTTCACATTTACGCCTAGCCTCGTCTTTCTTGCAGCGTGACCAAGTTGCTATTGCGTGAGGTGAGTAATAAATGTCAAGGCAAGTACTAACTAGTGCAGTAGCAGTCGCAGGTTGGTCTCTTTTGGGTGAGAGGCGTTGCAGATTGTATTGGCACAGAAGAAGGGAGCGGCTAGTAATAGGCCCTGGGGCATGCACATGTCCTGAAGAGGAGAGCGTGTACGTGTGTGAGTGTACAGTAGTGGTGTGAGGAAGGAACAACGGAGGGAAAACAAACCCACGCACGCACGCCTACCTCGTTTGGTGCTGTTTCTTAGTGTAAATAAGGTATTTTTTCACGCCTTTTATTGCGTGCAGCGGTTTTTCTCTTTTGGTGCAAGTGGATGGCTGGATTGGACGGGGTCTCTGCGGTCCCCCTTTACTATGGCCATAGTAATTTCCCTGCTTTCTCTCTCTTTTTGAAGGGAGAAAAGTGATGGGCTGAAATGGGGCTGTTAGTTACAGGCCGTGTTAGTGATAAGAAAGCTTATTTGGTGGTTAGTAGCTTTTTGGTAGCCGCGATATCCGGGAATTTGGGGGTAAAAATGCATTCATGAATTACGAGAGTGTAGGTGGACATTGAGGGAAGTCATAAGGAGTGATGTCGATTGCATATGGCTCTTAAACACGAATCCTTGAGAAGATACCCCGCTTTATCAACATGTATGAATGTATGTATGCACATATGTACATACATACAAAACATACATACAAATAACTTGTCTACAAATATCCTCACCACAGTTCTCTGCTTGTACTATCCCAAATCACCACGCATATTTGTCTGTTGTGCCAGCCTGCCAAAGCTTCCCCCACTGCAGCACAGTGCACACGTTAATTTCACCAGCATAGTCCTCCTTGGTCACCAAAGAGAAAGCACAGACACGCAGCGCCCAAAGACACGCCCAAGTGGTCTCTCCCTTCCCTACCGCAATTACAGAGGCGCCTCCCAGTTACTGTAGACCCAGCACACCAAGGCCGCAAAGAGTAAAAAAAAAGCTTCGTCAAGGAAGCAACCCATTAAAAACAACCAGTCACGTACAGTGCGAGAGTTGGCATGCGCGCCTAGAATTCGCACGCCTGCCCGTTAGACCCAGTACGTACACACATACCACGCTTGAAGCGTTACTACCGCGACAAAACAAGCCTGAAGAGGCCAGCCCACTTAATCAGTCGGCCATAGTAAAAAGGCACTGCTTTGCCCGCTTCCCATACATTATTTCTTCCGCTCTCTTCTCTTCCTCATACAACTTTTGCTTGTCTTTCTTTGTATACCGGCATATCTTTTTTTGTCTTCATTTTCTTGTTCAGGACTTTGGTTATCAACCTGTGAGTACGCCTGTTTTATTTTTTTCCTTGCTATGTGAGGGTTCATCGCTATGCACAATGGTGTTTCTTTGCTTGTTGCGCCGTTGTGAGATGCAGGCGACGAGGATGTTTTGTTGATGTGAGCCAACTGCCCGCTAGCTATTGAGTTCGATGGAAAGATCCGTCAGATGCAATAGTTGATGGGCAAAATGGGGTTATGCATCGCGTATGTTCTTGTTGCTTTTTATTCGCTTGGTTGTTGTTGCCGTTGTTGGTCATTTTGGTGATGGCTCGAAGCTATGGATAAGCTTGTGTTCCCCCCGCAATCGAGAACTTAAAAGGCTATATGCCAGATAAGTTTTTGATTGTGGATGATTCCGATGATGGAATCAACAACAGGAATACCTCTTTTATCCATTTTTCATTGGTTATCAACAATTTATCTTCATCGTCACGAGCAATTGGTCGGCCGATTAAAGTAATTGCATTTGTCGCGGGGTTACTTTTTCCCGTTTTTGTCAATCCAAGCTTGAGCTTCAACAAGTCCCGGGCTAGTGGCGCAACCACTTACACGGCTGTCCCGTTTTGGCTATTGGGGTTCAACCTTGTTTTGCGCACTGCCGATTTGGCAGATGTTGATGAACTACAAGCAAAACAATTACTGCCAATTTGATGAACCCAGCTGTGCAATAAAAAAACGAACTTCTTGAACGCAAACTAATGGTCTTAATTACAGTTTTCTTGACATCTACCAACTCTCTTTTTTTCTACCAAACCTAAAACACATTCACAATGCCTAAGGCTGCCACCACCAAGCGCGGTACCAAGGTCGAGAAGACCCGCAGAAAGAAGGACCCCAACGCCCCCAAGCGTGGTCTCTCCGCCTACATGTTCTTCGCCAACGAGCAGCGTGACAACGTTCGTGCCGAGAACGAGGGTATCTCTTTCGGTCAGGTCGGCAAGCTCCTCGGTGAGCGCTGGAAGGCTCTTAACGAGAAGCAGCGTGGCCCTTACGAGGCTAAGGCCGCTGCTGACAAGAAGCGTTACGAGGATGAGAAGCAAGCTTACAACGTAAGTTTTCAACGGACAAAAATATGCAAATTGTCGGCTAGTTGCTAACCATGTGTTTAATAGGCTGCTGCTGAGGAGGACTCTGCTTAAATTTAGAGCAATTTCTAGTCCCTTTTACCAGACATCGCCGACCATCATACCCTCTATAGATACTTAGACGGCGATGTTTTTAGTTTTGTACTTTTTGGTTGCACGGTGTTGACTGGGGGGAAGATTTTGGAGGCACCGGAACTCTGGGATTATGTGCTTCTCTTGTTTTTCTTTTTACTCGTCGTGGTGTTGCTCTTTTTTCCGGGGTCTTTTTTGCTTTATTGCCAGGGCTTTTGATGTCTTTCTATTCTTTTTTGGGTTCCCCGCGTTTGGGTTGTTTGGCATACTTTTATCTCTTGGGAGACCAAATCATGTGTTTTGTACGCTGCGTCTTGGATTATTATCAGGTCTCTTTTTCTCTATTATTGGTATGAAACTGTCGTTTTGATTTACATTATTCAGAGTCTTGTGATTTACTTGTGTGACGTTTGTATTTTAGTCAGCCATTGTTAGGACCACTTCAAGGTATGTTGTAACCCTATGTTGCTTATGCAGCAAAGGTCATTGGCATGTTGCACATATGATAGCAGTAAGGTGATAGAGGCCTGATTCATGGGTCATAGTACGCCTTTGCGGCTGACTGCATAAAGTGGAGAATATGCATCGAGCATGATTGATCGGAGAGACCTAACGCCTATGTTGGTATGAAGCTGCATGTTGCCTTAGTAAAGTTGTTGGAAAGGAGACTTTTCGGTGAGTTATTCAGTCACGTGTAGGTTACGGAGTGGCGAGATAGCGGAAGGGAAGTCCGGTGTCGGTTTTGGCTATATTAGACGGAGATATTACATATTGTATATACATATGTTACATTTAGATTTGTAGTTGGACTTGCCTAGAAGCGGAGGTGAGGGGATGCATGTTGCACAAGACAGAGTGAGACTGCATTTTCGGTTAGTGAGTTGTTGGTTATTCGATCAAAGAAGGATTGAAACAGGCGAGTTGTGGCTGCTTTGAAGTTGGATGCAGACGGCGTGGGATTGTTAAGTGATAGTTACCGGGCGACGGCTTAGGATGAGAAGCGCATGACTTGTTCTATGTACAATGTATGTGTTGCCGTGGACCGGCTGTTGTAGTTGCATTTTGTGGGCATTTCGGCCGTTTCGGGGTGGGGGTTTCCTGGGAGAGGAATGGAGAGAATGCGGGTTCATGCAGTGGGATCGATGGTATGGCGGTACTATGGAGTCACCGACGTTATATCAAGGCAAGTGTAAGAGAAGCGGTGTTGATTCGTCGTTGGAGCGGGGTATCTTTGTGGGTGATGAGATTGGAATATAAAGAGAGGGACTCCGCGGGTATCGGAAGGGAGTCTTTTCTTTGTGGGCTGTGACGGGTTCATTTCATTGTTCACTCGGATATATTTTTAACAAGAGACTACATACCTTTAACATATCTTTATCATTACAAGAGACTATTCAATCACGATGCATTACCCGGAACCTTCTCCAGACCGCTATCAGGCGACTCAAACCCCACTGCTACAAAACCTCGCCAATGACATCCGTTCACTCACTACCATTCCAGAATTCCTACTGGAGCGGATCTCCGAGTCGCCATCTCAAGAAGCCTATGTCGACGTTATCTGTGATGATATGGATGTTGTTGCTCGGAAGATTCGTCGATACCTGGACTACGTCATGAGTGGAAAAGTCCCGACTAAGACCATGGACAAGTTAGAGGGCAATGTATCTCTTTTGGAGAAAGGCGTTTCTTTGTGGACTAGAACTGTCCGGAAAGGTGCCTTGGATCGAAATGTTACTCGGACTGATGTTGGTTTGGGGAGAGCTTTGGTCGGCGTTGTTGAAGGTATTGTAGGGTATCTGGAGATTGGACCAGAAGCTATGAGAGATAAGAGATATACTGATGGGAGAGCATATGTCTGGGAGAAGATTCAGAGTGTGGATATGAGTATGTTCTATCTTGATGTTGTTGATGATGATGATTACTAACAGAAGTAGAACAAGAACCGCCAAGGACGAAGGAAATTAGATTGAACACGACAAATGGGGATATCATGCGTCAGAGATGGCGGTTGGCTCGTAATGTAAGATATACTGACAGAGTGATCATCGTTATCCATATACTAACATATCCAGAATCGACATTGGCTTCAATGCATCGACTTCAATGATCTTCCCTCATTGGCTTCGTCCATGCGGAATGTTCCACTGTAAGTATCATATTATATGTCATAAGTCAACAAGACTAACTTATTTATATAGTCCCGAACTTGACGACTGTGGCTACATAGATAGGAGGTCCCATCCATACGGTTCTCCCGAAATCCCCACCCTCCTGTATACCCGGATTGACACTATGGATTTCCGTATTTGTCTTCCCGATAACTCACCCGCCATTCTCCAAATGATCGACGTGGATTCCACGAGACTTAGAAATCACTCTACACTCTTGTCTCTTTCCAACGTCAAAATCTGCAGAGACACACGTAACCCGCATACAGTCCTCCGCCTCGTCCACAACGACAAAGACATGCTAACCATTGCCCGTATTCCCATCAAGACATGGGAGTTTGGTGTCTTGTTACAAAGTGCATTACTCTCGTTGAAATGTGAAAGTGACGCTTCTGGACAAGTTGCCGAGGCTATTAGAAAGACAGAGTTTGATTCGGCGTGGGAAAAGAGTATTGCTATGGCGCATATTTGGCAAGGCAAGGTTATGAGAGGATTGGTGATTTCTGAACAGGTACGACCTGGTGGAAACCCGGGACGAGGACGGAGAATCTCCGTGGTGGTTTTGGGGGAACACTTCCAGCGGATGATCTTGTGGACTGCTTTCCGTAAGTTGTTTGATGATATCCAAGATTATGTGGTACTAACAAACAACAGTTGACAACCAGTTCCATTCTTCAAGAAAGGGATTTCAACAGATTGATGCAACACGATTCATCATCAAAGACATTGATATGTTGACTTTGGCGAGTGGTCAGGATGCCGAAACTGGCTACGACCCACGAACTCGAGATGTGACCTTTGAGTTGACAAACGAGGATCGTAAGTTCCTTTCCTGAAATCATGATATCTAAAATTACACAACCCTACTAACATAACATCATCACAGAAATGGAAGGCTTTCTCGAGATCCTCCAAGAACCAAGTAACGCGGAATACCGGAAGGGGTATAAATATGAGCCGCCACAGGCCACTGTGGATACCTTGGGTAAGAGACGAGTAACAATTGCAAATTAGACGGTCAAATTGGTAGAAAAAAAAGAGAAACAGTTTTCATTAGATATCCAAACGAGCCTAGGAAAGATAAAAAGGAAAAGCCAGAGATCATTATAGCGTGCCGTGGTCCGTAGCAAAAAAGGAAAAACACAGCGGTCATCAATTGAGCAAAGAGAAAAAAAAAAGGGAAGCAAAAGAGAAGAAAAGGAAATAGAAGGAAAGAAGGAAAGAAAGAAAGAATTCGAAGGAAGGGCCGGCCGACCCGTTAAACCGGACCCGAAAGTCCGTCTATACCAACCGAGAATTGATACGGCAGAAAAGAAAAAAAAAAAAAAGGCAAAAAATCAACTCAAACTAAACATGACTCTGTACGCCACAACCCATAGGCGAAACTCCCAATCTCTTACTACTTCTACCATTTTCAGCATCATACTCCAACGTCGGTGGCGACCCCATAGCCGAAACGGTCTTCTTGAGGCTATTTTTGAAGCGCCGGGTCCGCGATGCATCAGCCGGTGGAGGTGCCGTGATACTGGATGATTTGGTAAGCGTGGGGGTCGCCGTTAAAGTGGGAGACTTAGTGGGGTCCAGCGAATAAACGGAGGCCACGGCGGTGGCTGTTGAGGCTGTAGAAAGACGAGATTGAGAAGGAGAGTGGCCGGGTTCGGGCGGTGGCGGTGGCGGGGGTGTAGTCATTTTGAAGAGTGGATTGGACGCGGAGCAAATTGCGGGATTGTAGATTGGGTTTTTCTGGGGAAAAATAGATTTGTATGAGGATTCTTTTTGCTGATGCGGATGCGGAGGACTTGGATATGTATGTATGTGAATAACTGGGACGTGGACGTGGACGTGGAACGGATTGAGAAGTCACAGCTTGCGGGCGCTGGTTCTCGTCAATATCGCTGGTGGGGGCGTGGGGGAAGATATGGATAGATAGCCGGTAAATAAAAAATCCAAGTCGTTTTCGTCAGCGATAGCGTCAGCCGCCCTGAAGAGGAGACAAGATAAAAAAGTCAAAGGAGGAAGAGGTAGATAAAAGACGAGGGTTAGGGTCCTTTGAAGAAGCTAAAGAAAGTCGGGCAGAATAGATTGTAACCGATTTTTTTGTCCCTTTTTTTTTTTCTTTGATTGATTGATTGAGTAGGAGTAACGATGGAAGGAAAGATGTTGGAGAAGGGGAAGTTGTGTACGAATATATAGAGAAGGTGATGATGGAAAAGTGGTAGTTGGCGGCGGCGGCGGAGAAGAGGAGGCGGGCGGGGTATGGTTGACTTTAGAAATAATCAATAATTGTGCAAGTGTACACGCGGCCTTGAGGGGCGGTTGGCTGCGGATTTCTTTTTGAATTGGTTAGTTTGGAAGTAACCAAAAAAAAAAACAAAGAGTAGTTTGTTGTTTGGATGCATGTGGAAAACTCCCGTTACAATCACGAATGATAAAGCATATGCTACATAGATTATCTCTGTACATATGTATGTCCATCGCATGTATATATGCGATAACCCACTTCGGGTCATTCCCGCCCGTTACCTTCCGTCCGTGCTTGTTTTGTCTTGCAGAGCGGAATGGACAGTTACGTAGTGTAGTGGATATACAAGAGGTTGGAACCCATACCTCAACGTCCGACCTCATCAGAATTGCGTAAGTCACGATATTCCCCCCATATTCGAACAGACTCTCCGCCTTATCATCCTTTCACCACAGACGGCCATGAACGTCATCAGTGACGCTTCCTTTGATAACACCCCTTGTAACTGTGACGGCCGGGCGATGTCAGTTTTCTCAACTTAACCTCGTGCGTATATATGTGTTTGTGTTTGTGTGTGTGTGTGCATACCCCGCTTTAGGTCAGGCAGGAAGTCCCCCACGACAGACAGACACGCACGCGAGCTTGGTGGAAAGCTCGCCATTTGGATGGGGTGGTGGTTACACCGCACTGACCTTCCTCCAGCTACAGTCCAATGGCGTTTAACGGCAAGCAAGCCCACACACACTCGCGGGCCTCATTATGTATATGTTTGGTTTGGTATACATCATGTTAGATTTCTAGATATGGCAAGACCTTTGATGTGTATAAAACTAGAATGATAATTCAGAACCTACAACTCTTGTTTGGTACCTTTACTTCTCTCGCCTCTTAATCTCTCAGCCAACTCCCAACTCCAGTGATTCCGTCCTCCCTTCTTAGCAAGTCCTTCAATGATAAAGTCCCAGCAAACTTCTTTAACTTCACCTCCTCCACAAACCACTTTACCTTCTTTACCCTTCAAAGCCGAAAATCTCGGCCACTCGCCCCGGACAGCCCCCATATCTTCATCCAGGAAGATATCAGTGACCACTTGAGAGAGTCTCTTCTGTGCTTTTTCCAGGACACTCTCAGGACGCACAAGGACCTCGAGGATATGTTGCATACCGTTAGAAGCGAGGAAAGACGACCGGAACACAGGAGACTGAAGAAGTCCTTCTAACAAACGACCTTTAGACCGTAGGTGTGCAGCTTGTTCCTTGGCAATCGAGTTGACAGATGAAAGTGCCGATGGCACAAGTGCACCTTCCAAAACTCTCCGGCCAACTGCCGTCCGACCAGGCATGCAAGCATGTTCATGTAGCCGTGGCCAGTGATACATGACATTAGCCAATGTCTTATGATTATTCTGCAACGCATCCGCCAGGGCACTTGCCGCGATATGCGGTCTAGGGTATCCTGAAGGGGATGACCCGGCAACATCCGAGTCAAATGCAAAACATAACAAAGCTGCCGTAATATCGTAATCCTGCGTAAGCAGATCGCCGTAGAAATGGTCATGGGAGATCTCAGATAGATTCTCCAGGGCTGCATCAAGGGCCGTATCCCCTGTAGCATCGCCCTCCGCAATCTTGGTCAACGCCGTGAAGAAGTCGTTTGTTTGCGGGAAATTCTTCACCTCGGGTGACAACGAAGGTGAATAGAACCCATCAATTGGGCCATCTTCAAAGACTTTCCCTTCACCCTCTCCAGGGACAACAGCCAGTGCGCTTCCGGAAAGCTTCTTCTGGACACCCCCGTCCTGGTCAATTTCAACCAACTCATCCGCCTTAGAATCGTCTTCCGGATCCATTAGCTTCGCCTGTTTAACACCAGTGTAGATATCCATCTGTACATGCAGACCTGGCGGGATCTCCTGGCCTTCCCGGATTACTTGGAACTCATGTGTGGGAATGAAGTGCCGTGAGTAACAGTCTGTTTCCGTGGGACAAATGAGGTCTGTCGGTGGTGGGACGACCACAGAGGAGGCGGATGCCAAAGGGATTAACGTAAGCAGAGCCGCGTTGATAAGCCGGCGACTCGGCCGGATAGATGTTGATTTGCGAGGCATTTCGAGTTTGTCAAATAAAAAGGTTATATTCACAAGAGAAAAAGAAACGTTTCACTCTGCATCTTGAGACGTCTTGACATACACTCACTTAGACACATTGACACATGTCATTCAAACCCCTACCCTAAATAGCATCCAACCAATTACCCAAAGATAACCCGCCCATCCCTGTCTCGCCAAAGCCAAAGCCGATTCTCACTCCACTCTTAACCTCCACCGCGAATATCCACGCTTGAACAAGTCAGGTTAGCCTGATAATTTGTTATTTACATCGCCACTATGAACGCCCTACGTCTACGTAACCTGGTGTTGCGTTCGCGGGTATCGAGTCGTATGTACTCGACCCACGGTCACGGCCCGGCCTCCACCTCGCAGGCTCATGCCGTCGCCGTTCCCGCCGAGGAATCATTCGGGGTATATCTTTCTCAAATATCTTTATCCCGGCCTCATCACTAACATTTTCTAGCCCGGTCTTTACCTAATGATGGCATTCTTCCCCGCCGTCTTCCTCCTCAACCACCTCTCTCAGCCCTCCGCTGACGGCACCGACCCGTGGCTAACCCAGAAAATCGCCGCCCTATCCTACAACGAAGATCTCTGGGCCACCCGCAACGACATCTTCGCCAAGGCCAGTGAGGAAGCAGCCAAGTCTAGACTGATGTTGTTGAGTCAGGAGAAGGCGTATGCCTACCACATTCGTGATGTTGAGTCGCTTTTTGCGGGGTCCATGAGATGCTCGCCGCCAAGTTTGAAGGTTAACTTGGATAAGGTGCGGGATCACTACCATGCCAAGTTCCACGAGAATGAGAACCGGAAAGCCTTGGCTTTGGCGCAGGCTGCTGCTGCTGCTGCTGCGAAGGAGTCTAAGGCTTAAGGAGGACTAGCTGCGTTTGATAACCAGTTATACTTGCTGCAATGCTCTACACAGAACCAGCCGGGTTGGCTTACTACAGGATCGCTTGCGGTCGTTATATCTACAGACACAGAACAGGACAGGGACACAGAATGGACAATACAGATAACTACAGACTTGCTACGCTGCTTTTCAAGAGGGCCACGGCTGCTAATACATTTTGTTGTTTCAATCTTTGAGTGACGTGATCTCAATCCCATTTGTCATATCAGACATCATGTGTAACATGGCCTGACATTCACCTGACTGCATAAACACAGTCCGAGACCCTCATACAAACAAATTGTCTTATCAACTCAACATGTTATTCAGCCCGCAACTAACGTGAGAACGTAGTCCGTCCCCGATCTGTATACTCATAGGCTGGTCTTCTATACCCACCAAATACACCATGCCTAAAAAAAAATAATGGAAAAAACGGCAAATCACTTTTTAGTCTCGTTCTCGTGTCCTCATGTGAACTATCGTAACTTTTTTTTGATTCATTCGTCACGAAGAAGGTATCCCAACCCAGAAACATAAGCCTGCCATGACGTTGCCAGACTATGCCAATACCTCCAACCCTTCCGGAAACAACACGCAAACATTTACTTGAGGGGAATGAAACGCGAAGAGTGGGTGGCACCGATACCGGGGCGACCGTGCTTGACGGGCTTGCTGTGTGGTTGTTAGCAGGCATTCTTTGCTATTTTTCATTTTCAACAGGGAAAAAAACTTACTAGGAGATAGAGAACTCAGCAAGGTAGTGACCAACCATCTCAGGCTTGATCTCGACCTGGTTGAACTCCTTACCAGAGTAGATACCGATAACGGAACCAATCATCTCGGGGACGACAAGCATGTTACGGAGGTGGGTCTTGACGGGAGAGGGCTTCTCGTTGGGCTCAGCCTCCTGCTTGGCCTTGCGGAGCTTCTTGATCAGACCCATGGGGCGGCGCTTAAGACCGCGGTTGATCCGGCGGCGGGCACGGGCGTGGACGATCTTGCGGAGCTCATCGGAGTCGAGGTCCAGAAGACTGTGCGGTGTTAGTTGGTATTCGTGGTCGGGGTAAAAGGATGCCAGGAGAGGGATTCTTGTGTTTGTTTCAGGGCATATGGATGGTGGTGTTGAGTCAATCTGAGTCCATGACACTGTTGGTATCTCCCACCAAACCAAAATTCCGAAATGACACGTCCAATGTCATACCCCATCCATTGTTGAAATCCATATGTCCAGTTCAAACACAATATCCCAAACTCGTCGGCGGTAAAAGGTGTACGTACGCATCGAGGTCGACACCACGGTAAGAGAACTTGCGGAAGGTTCTCTTGCGCTTGATCTCAGCAGCCTCCACGGCGTTCTATACCGGCAAACTTGGTTAGTTTCGATTTTCCAATAACCATGCTCGGTGTCTCCATCAGGATCCTCGTCTCGAATTCGTCATGTCTCAATTGTTGAATATTTTGCCGGGGCATGTGAATATGTTGATGAAGCAGCGGGGTTCGTCAAAGCCGTGCAGATATTGGTGATATCGGATATCGTCACAATGCAGGTCGATATGATGAAGAGGGCAATGGGTCGGTCGAGGTCGAGGAGCAAGATGGAGAACACTGTGGATCGGTAATAACACATACGTATTCGTCGTCAGCCATTTTTACGGATGTGTTGTTTGGTGAATCAGGTTCCGGATTGACGACTTTTCGCGAGCTATGTTATTCGAGGGCCAACAGACTAGATTTGCCATGGGACGGACTGGGAATTTCTCACTCAGGGCTTTAGTGCCCTCTAGTGTCTCTGCACGTGACTTTTTCTGGATTGTGGGTGAAAAAGAACTGTTGTGTGCTTACTTGCCCCACTAAAGCTGATAAGACTGGATCTGGCCGATAAGGATGCCAAGTGTCTTTGGTATGGACAACTGTCAGGCAGCTGTCGGATAACCCAGGCACCGGGTCCTGCTGAGTCAGCAGTTCATCGGCCGTAGGAACTACCCCACCTATGTACTTCAACCTACTCAATCAGTACAAGACTTTAACCATATTGAGTTGAACAACAATAACACCCTGGCAATGTATCATGAAATTTCCATGACCTTCGTGGTATGGTAGCACATGTCCAATCCCATGTTAACGTAGAGCCATATCTAGAAATGCACATATGTATACGTCGTCAGTTTGACTGGCACTGAATCTGCATGTCCGATATATCGTGGGACAACGGACGACCGTTTGGACTGTTGCTGAGCCATTTTACGTTGTAAACTTCTAGACTGTGAAAAAGTTGTTTTGCATTTGGTAATGGTGGTTATCTATCTTCTTGGCTGTTAATATTGAACTTGGCGAAATCCGGCTTGGTATTCAGTCAGTCACTGGGTTTTCTCTTCTTGGCCATGGATCCCTGACATATGTATGTTTCCTCCTTGCCTTTTTCCTCATGCTACCCAGCTTCTCTCTTTTTTTATCCTGAAGCCTAACTTTATCACTTCAGTGTATACATCCGATTGCTTCATTATCAGCGTATCAACGGTTTCACTACATTCATCCTCTTATATATAAACCATCTCCATCTCGCCTTTTCGTATATTCTCGCCCGCCACAATTAGCGGTATACCTTGTCTGGGCAGACTCTTGGCAATCTATATTACAGCCCATTCAGTGGCTCGACATGTCTAATGCCAAGCCTGCAAAGACGCAAGTCTCCACTCTAGCCAAATACCAAGAAGCCCCTTGACGGAATACACGGCACCTATTAGAAGCCTCTACGCTTGGCCTGCATCAAGCCGTACGAGTCTATAGGGCGTCTGCGAAAGGTGATGGCTGGCGATTAGGGGCTTCTGAAGAACACAAGATATTGATCCCGATGCGTTTACGAAATTTATACGAATGCTTCCGACTCAAATTCTTGATGATGTTGTTCATATTATCTCAGTGTTTGGTGGCTCTTTAGCCGCTATGTCTCGTCGATCACTACTCACTGACAGCGCCCTTGCTCAATTCCCAGTCTTCCGTCCGGGTATGTCTAGCGAGACGGGAGGCTTCTTCTACACATCCCCGCCGAACATCACATCGGCCGTCAACAGTCACTCAGTATGAACAAAATCTCGGGGCACGTTCTAGAACTATGTACCGTGTACGTATAGTGTTTCCGAAACGAAACTCTTCTGGACTATGGATTGACCGCTCTGTAAACGATAACTCGGACTTTTCGTGCTAGAATCCTCAGTGAAACATGGATTCTGCACTGCGTATGTAAATTTACGACAGACAGATGCACGCGGGTCTTCTCAATCCGGGACCGACGTCGGGCAACCTGTACTCCCAAAAACCCACTTCACCCGGCGTGTTGTGGGAGCATATGCTGAACATCTGAACACACCCATTACCGCCGGTTGCTTTAAATTCTTGGCTGAATCACGCGTCCAGGCAGGCTGTCTTGGCTCTCCCCAACGCCGAGCTTGGGGGGTCTTGGCAAAAACTTATCAAAGCTAGAACGCCAAGAGATGGTCATCGTTTGCCCTGTGTTTTTCGTCCTTTGCTTCACTCAGCAGCCTTCTTGGCCTTTTGTCATTACTGGTCGGGTAGCCAAGCAAATGGGAACATGATATCTCCTTGGCGCTGATGCAGTTGATTTGCCTTGTCTTGTGGCGCTTTTGCGACTGTTCTACTCTCTTTTACTATATTTTATAAAGGGCACTGCTTGCCGCGACGAGATAATCCTGTCGTTGACGTCTAGACTGGTCTGATTGCTGTACATGCTGCTTGATGTACCCATTGTTTGATTTTTGACATCGCTTGTTGATCGATCCCAGGGCGCTGTCAAGCTGCATATGTGATATTCCACGATTTGTTTGGTTTAGGCGTCCTTGCGTGAGCTCACCTTCACTTGAGCTCCACTGAGATTGATTTCCTTGACCAACATTACTAAGGGTATTTCTATTCATCAGATCTGTTGTTCGCGGTAAATTCGGATACACTCAAGCACGGATTATCTTTTTTTAATCTCGGCCTCCGCTCATCATTGGCATCGGTATCCCGACAAGGACCGGAAAAGTCCACTTTAACTTACCATCAAACCACCATTTCGGAGAGCTTGTACGAGCCACGGCAAGCCGTATTAAATCGTACAAATTCCTGGTTAAAACGACTTATAATCCCCACTGTTTCAATTCCAGTAGGGATCAAGACATCTCGATACTACTCTTTTATTATTCAACATGAGCACTCTAGCAACTTCAACCAGAGCTCAGACAACAGTCACGGCAACTTCGGCAACTTCGGCAACTTCGACTATCACATCATATCCATCATTAACTACGGCTTGGGAACTTGAAGCATTAGTGGAATGTCATTATACTTATAATGTGGAGGATCTTGAGGGCTCTGGGAATTCCACGGTGACGGATTCTCCTACGGCATGGCTGGATTTGGATATCAATACGGCTTCATCTACGTTTTCATGTTACCCACCGGGCATGTTTGAAAATGGGAATAGCGGAACGTTCAGTCCGGGGATATGTCCAATGAGTTGGACAACTGCAGCTGGGAGTGAAGGTACTGTCTCTGGTGAGATTGTCACAACCGGGATATGTTGTTCAAGGTAAGTCTACGTTGTCATGACATCATGTCCACATTATTAACAATATATAGTGGTTTCGATCTTGACGACAATGGTGACTGCATCGGGTCGTACGCTAAGGTGACTGCCACACCAGCCTCGTACATTAGCTCACTTTCATCATACTCGTACATGACAGAAAGTGTAACGGTACTCCCATCAGCCATTGTAGCCCACCACCGCGTCTCTGTACAATACCGGGATAGCGAGCGTGGCCTCCTTGGTCTCGATGATGATTCAAGCTCTTCCGGTACCAGCGGTGCAGCAAATTTTCCCATGGCAGCTAAGATTGGTATCACGGTTGGGACAGTTGCCGGTGTAGCGATTTTACTACTCATTATCTATCTCATCAGAAGGTGTCGGAAACCCAAAGACAAGGTCATACCTCGGAAGTCTAAAAGAGATGTCGCCATGTCTGAACGACACCTCTTTGGTTCTAAAAGGGGAGATACGTCAATTCGAGATAACGATAGTGCGTTGTATTCACGCAGAGGGTCTATGCCACCACCGTTGGCTCCGGGTGAGTCGCCGATTCTAGCTAAGAGACCGACGACGGACTCTGCTAAGAGTCTCGGTGGGTCTTCTAAAACAGATAAGAGGCCTGAGGTTGTACAGTTGGGTGTTGAGATTTCCGATGACGGACGATAATTCTGAGACATAGACGGGTGTCATTATGTGCATATTGGGATGGCGTTGGTTTCTGTTTCTTGTTTTTTTTTTCATGATACCACTTATGATTTACAAATGTCAATTTACTATATTCAATAAGTCTTTCTTTGGGTGTATGTTGTAATGTATCCGTTGTTTTGAAGTTGCTACCCAAATCAAAACTACCTTCGCTGGCAAATCTTATGTGCTGTATCTCAAGCAACGTGTCTTCTCGTCCAGAGAGCCAAAATCGTAGATCCCAGAATGCGTATGTATATAGAACTGCACCCGACAACCTACCTACCGTCCAACAAATCGCTCCAATTCCAATATCTGTGTCCTTGGATGCTAACTATCCGATTAAATTCAAAAACCAACTCTTAATAGCCCTATTGGTCATCTTAGATAGAAATGCCACCGGCGCCTCTACGGTTGTTGAGAACATGAAGGTAGCCCTGAAGACCACAGCAGAAGAAGAAGCCCTAACACATGTTTGTTAGTATCAATAGGAATTGTAGAACGTGACGAGATTATATGTACAATGTAAACCCAGACAGCGGTAAAGATAGTACCGGCGACAGCGGGAAGCTCTTCCGGATCAGGGTCGTCACGACCACCGGCGAATTCCTCGTGGCCAGACTGGTAGAGATATCCGATGACAGAGAGAGTAAAGATGGCAAAGACGGAGACAACGGTGCTATGAGATATTAGTCTATATTCTGAACAAATAACATCACAGCGACTCTATCGCAAACGGACATACCAAGTCCAGGCCAGACCGGGACCGACGACGGGCTTCATGATGACGGAGAGGTATAAGATATAGTAGTTAGTCGTTCAAAGTGGGGTGTTTTTATCGCCGATAAGACGTGATAGTCGAGATGAGATGGTGATACTAGCGATTGTCTGGTGATATGGATATCTTAGCTTGTGGGTTTCAACTGCGATTGTCCGGCGTTGCGCGGTTTGCGCCATGTTGCTACAGGGAGCTTGGCGATGGTTGCGCGACAGAACCCTGGTGTGTTAGGGTTATTGTGTGTTTTAAGACAGGGTTGTAATGTCATGGCGGCTCTGTAACCCTATGACTGATGTTTGCTGATTATGCTATTTACGGACAGACAGCATGGAGGATTCAGTCGTATTGATGAGAATGGTCAGCTATGAGTGATTACGTGACAGTGGGGTGGGTATATTGGGAATTGGGTTCGTGGCAAAGACGGACGGGAGTTGTATGCATATGTGGATATACGTTGTATGTATGTATGTGTGTACAGACAAACATACGTCATTCGACAGAAAGATAAAAGTTTAACGAACGAACAGACGGGCGACGGTAAGCTGGATGGAATGTTGTTTGGTAGAGTGGGATGGAGACGGGTGGGTTTGTTTACACCTTTTGACATGGGCAAAGACGGCCGCCATGACGGATATCATGGGATGAGACGGCATAAGACGGAATGTTAGGGTTCTATTTTTACGATGAGACACGAACGGCTTAGAAGCTAGAGCAGCCAACAGAAAGAGGGGAGCGAGGAATTTGTTTCGTTGAGTGAGGGAACACGATCACGATGGGATGGTGATTGTGGTACTAGATGCAAGGCGCGGTACAATGGGAATAAGGCAGGAAGTGCCAGCCACACACATATGTACAGTACATACACAAAGAAAGGGGCGCATTTGTTTCGGTGAGAGGGGGGAGGGCGAGGCAGGAGAGAGGATTTGGATTAACTTGACTTTTGCATCGTGGAAGATCAGTCAGGATGATTAGGAACTGGCACTTATGAGATGAGGTGATCAGTGGACTATCAGTAAAGACAGTCAGGCACGATACAGGGCGGTGAAACAAGCTGTAGCTGGGGGAAGGGGCACTTGCCCCAGCCGATTGATTGATTGCTGTAGGTTGGATGATGGTGTGAGGGATAGTTTCAGATGTTGGATACGCCATGTACAGACATAGTCAAGACGTGTCCAAGGGATAGTGATAGAAGAAGTCTGAAGTTGTACACGCAGGAAACGAGACTTGGCATCGAAGAATCGTAGAAGACCAGGACCTCAGTAAACTTCTCGACACGAGAACTAACCATGACAATCAGAAATGTCAAGCGAACTGCGTGGCGTCAACAACATTGAGTGTAAATTGCGACTGACAGGGTCACTGGTCACGGGGTGACCACCCACAGGGAACAAAATAAAGTACAGTAACAGGGATCACGGACAGCGGGTTTTCGCTGGATACAGTTCGGGGGTCCCTGGATGGTTGTAGTTGACAAGCGAGGTTATCGATAAGCAATATAGAATGGTTCGTGAGATTTTTGCATGACTTGATGTAAATTGGGTGAGTGTGGTTGGATGATTGTGGAGTATAAAAAAAGCCACTCAGATATCGTGTTCTCAGGGGCGAAGGACTACATGGACAAACTGCAAGATGTTTATGTCTGATAGATGGAGGTTAGATCCATGGTGATACGAGGAATTTGGGAAGGAAGAAACGAGGGTTTCTTGGGGTTACAGTGAAGATGAAGATATAAACGAAGAAAGCGGCGGCGCCGGGGTCCTTGCTCGAAACAGATAGAGTCAGGATGCGGCGTGTGAGTGGCGCTTTTTTTTTTTTTTTTTTTTTTTTTTTTTTGCGGATGAGGGGGGTAGAAAAAAAAAGAAGGAAGGAACAGTGGCAGGGGCAATTCAAGAGGCTGATTTATCCTGCAAGTAAGAAATGGCCAGGGTGGACTTTTCGACGACTGTGTGGCCAGTGAGAAAAAGGCAGAAAAACAACCAAAAAAAGTGTACAAAGTTGAAAGGCTTATCGTCAGGACTTAGTGCATATATAATTATGGACGGGCGAGTTAGATCAAGGCTGTTTATTGCTTACAATGGGATGGATGGGTGCAATTGTGGAGAGAAGGGAACCTAGTGGCGTATGAACCTATCTGCCCTGCCTCGTGATACGGGGGAAGAAGGAAGAAGAACTAGGACGGGGAAACTACCTAAAGAAAATGAAGGAAGGGAACAGGGAAGAAGGGGGGGGTATTTACTACGAACTGAGTTACTGGGCAGAGACCAACGAAAGTCGATTGAAAAGGCACGGCTTTGATTTTTGTGTAGTGGTGATTTTTCCTTCGTATAAGATGGGATGAGGATTGAGGATTTGAAGGGGTGGGTGGTTGGCAGGTATGTGTGGTTGACGTCTTGGCCATTTTAGGATTGGCGTAAATTTTTGGGTTAGGGAAGGGGTAAGTAACTAAAAACCGGCCATAAAAAAAAAAAAGAGAAGAGAGAAATAGTCGTGGAAATGCTTTAGCATAGCCCGATACGCCAGTTCCACGTCACGGGCATGACGACAAGTTCCATGACATCGAACAAGCCCGCCCGGGAAAACAAGGGAAACTACTACCAAGTCAACAGCGAAAAAAAAAAAAAAAAAAAAAA